>WNWU01013525.1:4552035-4562654 GCA_012654045.1 Ptyas mucosa
ATCCTGCCCCCCTTCTTCCTTCCCCTCCAGAAGGACGGGGAAAAAGAAAAGAAAAGAAAAAAAAAGAATTTCAAGAAGAAAAAAGAAAAAAAAGACTTTTTAATTTATATTGCTGCTTGAGTTATTATTATTACATCCTTTCTTATTCCATCCACTTTTCAAAAAGGAGTTTTACGTTTCAAACAGGGGCTTATCAATAATTATTTTTAACTTTCACTTCTTCACGCCCTGTTGAAACTCAAACGCCATCTTGCTTTCACTTTCCACTTAAGAAAAATCTTTTAAGAAAGTAAGTCCCTGGAGTTAGAAAAAGAGAAAAAAAAATACTTGCTGTTTCCTTCGTGCAACTTGTGCTCTGCCAACTTGATTCAAAGGTATTTGTTTAAAGTTGTTTGATGGGGTGGCCGTGGCATCTAGTTCTGACAGGGAAAGACTTCCCAGTCAGAGGCATCCCAGGTCCGGAGCTTTTGACAGGCTTCACGGGGAGCTCTCATCTTCGAGCACCAGATTATTAGGTAAATCTGGTGCCCTCAGGGAGCTCTACCCCACCCGTCTGCTCTCCTTCCCCCCTTCTTCCTGGGGGGAAGGATTCCAAACCGCAAGACAGCCGATTTTCGCTGTTCTTGCGGTTCTACGGAATCTGGGGCTGGCGCTTCAAAAGAAGCGTCTGGCGATGCCGCTGGCTCAACCGGAAGTCTTTCATTATTAACAGTGTTTGAAGTGGCTATATATGTTTATTTTTTCTGGTTAACATAATACAGTTTATATGATAAGTAAAGTGGATTTGATTAAAAAAGGTTTTGGCCAGAAAAAGTCCTTCCCTCCAAAAAAGAACAGCAATCCTATTTCTATATAGTATGTTCACACTTATATCTAATTTTGTTATTTGCAATAATGACCATGGAAAGATTATGATATAACTAATGCTTAGATACAAAAACTTCTAAATAATCTAATGCTAGCTTTATTTATTAATATATTGTAAAATTGCTTGTATATGTTGTAACATTGAAATATTGTCACATGACCAGTATCAGGGGGAAAAAAATAACTAAAACTTTCAAATCCTAACAAAGAATTGGAGCAAGCTACTTTGATATAATTGTTCTATATAATTGATATAAGAAAGAGGGGCAAATTAATTACTAACAGGCCTAAGCTAAGAACTATCAGTAAATGAATATTTCAGTGATCTTGAAAATCACTGCAAGGGGGCAAAATGTCTATTCTCCAGTATAAATTGATGCTCCAAATTGCTATTGGTGGTGAAATCAATATACATTATAATAAAATTTTGAAATTTTTAATGGCTATCTAAACATTATTTTAAAGGCCAATTACAATATTTTTAGGTTTCTTAGATCTTTCAATAGAAATTACAAGAAAAATTCTGGAAACAGAAAAAAAAGATAGAGATTCCTGCCCTAAAACATTTCCTTATATTTTTAATTGTATGTAACAGTCCTTCCAAACTGAATGTTGTATGGACAGGAACCCTCAAAAGAATTTTGAGAAGAAGATACCCATACAAGCATTTGATTTAATGTTTAATGCAGTTTAGAAATAGAAATTCTATCAGATAAAGTCCTCATTGTTTCTAACATGTGCAAGATAAACAGATTCCTTGGCCAGTGAAGCAAGTCTGTGAGATTCAGATGAAAATAATTTTAAAAAATGGAATTTAGGAGTTTTTTGACTGTGCAAACAACCATAATTATAACATAATCAAAAAATTATAATAAAAGCAATAAAAACATACATTATAAAGTTAAAAGTTGGCAACCATAATGAAGCAAGATTGTTCATTTTCTCTCACCAAATCCTGGATGAAGGGGCAGGTTTTCATGGGTCTTCTAAACAACAGCAAAATGGAGACCATTGGATCTTGGAGTACCTCATTCCTGTAGGGAAAACACACCTGAAGAGAAAGCATACCTCCAGTGACTGAAATAGATGACTGAACTAAACTGAAGGAACCTGGAGTATGTCCACCCTGCAGAATTGAATCTGATGGCTGATATATGGAGGATACATGTTTATTCAAATAACCAGGCCCTATACCCATGATGGCAATCCTATGGCACGCATGTCAGAGGTGGCATGCAGAGCCCTCTCTGTGGGCATGTGTGCCATCACCAGATGCTCTTCCAGGTTCTGTTGCGTGCCTGCACACTGGCCAGCTGCTCTCTTCCAGGTTCCAGTGCTCTGGTGCGTGCAGGCTCCAGTTTCGGCACTCAGTGCCAAAAAGGTTAGTGGTCACTGCCCTATACCAAGGAGTACTTCAGAGGTAATAAACACCACTTTGAATTGCAGCTTGTAACAAATTGGCAACCACTGCAGCTTGCAAAAAAGAGGTTTTACATTGGGATAGTGAGGCACACCCATTAATGCAGTGGGTCTCAACCTTCCTAATGCTGTGACCCTTTAATACAGTTCCTCATGTTGTGGTGACCCCCAACCATAAAATTATTCCTAAAACCATTGAAAATATGTGTTTTCGGAGGCGACCCCTGTGAAAGGGTCATTTGACCCCCAAAGGGGTCCTGACCCACAGGTTGAGAACCACTGCATTAATGCTTATGCCATCATCTCCTGGAGCAGCTAAAGTTTTCAGGGGGTCTTCAAGGGCAGCCTCATATATAGTGTATTGCAGTAGTCAAACCATGAGATGACTAGGGCATGAATGACTGTCTGAAGCCACTCTCCCAACCTAAGAAAAGGTACGAAAGGTCACCAGTTATGTCAAGGCCTTTCTGTCACAAACAGGATCTGCTCATCAACTAGTAACTTTGAATTCAGGAAGACCTCCCCCCTCCCCCCCCCCAAAAAAATGTGTGCCTCTCATGAATGATATGTGGCCACTCCATCCAAGGTAAAAAATTCAATGTGTCCAGATCTGGATGGTCCAAACACTGACAGCAACTTGGTCTTCATAGGACTGAGTTCCTATGAGCTCACCATCCAAATCAGCCAGCCTCCAGAATCAAAATCTTGACAACTTCATTTTTTATTCTGGGGTCAAAAGATATAATTGGGTATCATTGACATGTTGATAAAAGTAATATCCTGCAACACTCCACACAGAAGGGACTTAAGGAGGGATAAACAGCATGGAGCTATGTGATTCAGCCAAAAAGCATATTTCAAATTTGGGAATAAAAAGATTCTAATGGATGCATGAAATTTGCTTTAGATAGGGATAATATAATAGAAAATACATTCAAGACAATGTATCACCATGGACATACATTAATATGTATTTACATATGTAGCAGTATTGGAGATCTTAAGGAGCTATGGGATATCACAATAAAACTGACCAATGATATTGGAGTGATAAAAGGATAACCTGAAAGTTTTTGGAATATGCAATAGAATAATTGTTGTTAAATTAAATATCAAGTGTTAAATAGTTGATATTTAATTTAGTAGCTGGAACATTAAAGTATACAATGGGCCAGAACACACAGTTGTAGTTGATTGGTTGGAGAGTGCTGGCTTATGCATGAGGCAATCTATGCTATGATTGGTTGCTGTGGGTGTAAAGAGGAAGTTTCCCCCTTTCCTGCCTTTTTTCTTCTGTATGCTCAGTATGCTCTTTGATTTACTCATGATGTTCCTATGTTCCTGACTATCTTGTCTGCTAAATTTGAATGTTAAATATATTTATTTATATAAAACTACAAGTTTGTGTTAATGTCTCTGACTTCATATGGACATTTGTTGCATTATTCCCTGTTATTCTCTGACAATAATGTTTATTATTAATCCAGCAACCAGCAGCCATTACATCACACACAGTCCACTTCATGATCACCTTATAGTGCAAAGGTGGCAAATAGTATGCAAAGTAATCATATTGTAGCATATGCTATTGTAATAAGCAAGAAAAAAAAGCATCTGAAAATATAACCAGGTAGACTTGGGCAACACAATTGAAAAAAGAGATCTATCTAGAGTTCTTCAAGACATTCCCCCTGACAATTTTCAGAAATGGGGATTATTACTGATTATTACTGAGATGTCAAGAAAAGCAAAGTTTGCAAGGGAAGTACAAGAGAAGTACATCAAAGATTAACTTGAAGTAACCTTCAAGAGTGACAATGGCAATGATTCCGATATTCCTTGTTAGGCTTCCTAAGTTTATTAGAAGAAATACAATAAAATGTAGCAGCTGCAGCTCTGACTAGTTAGTAAATGCTAGAAGAAGGAACTTGTCTGCTGACATTTGATTAGACATTTCAGGTATAGTAACCTCTTTAAAAAGGCAGATATTATATCAAATATTATAGATCACAATGAACAAAACATCATGCTCATAATGACTCTGTTTAAACATCTGAAAAAAATACTAAATAATTTGTTTTGCAAGCTGTCCATGCTTCAAGAAGGTGAGACGATGGAATTGCCGTAATTTAACATGAATTTAAATTACTAACAAATTTGTGTATTTCTTTAGTGGTGACAAAGAAATATATAGATTTGTGTTAGTAATTTAAAATTAGCTTCAAGTACACCAATTACATCTTATCTTTTTGAAGCATGGATGGTTTGTAAAAGAAATTATTTAAGTATTTTGTAAAATATAAATTGTGTGCTACACAGGGGTAGGTTTCACTTACTTTTGCTACCAGTTTGCTCAAGCGTGCGCCCCGTCTGCACAGGCACAGAAGCTTCTGCGCATGTGCAGATCATATCTGATGACATCCAGGTGGGTGGGTGGGTAGAGCCTCCCACCGCTGCTGCTGAACCGGGGCAAATCGGTAGCAACCCACCACTGGTGCTACACTTAAAACTGGTCAGATGAATGAAAGCATAACATAACAATTTTAAGGGCAGAAAGAGGTAAAGAGAATATAATTTTGCTGCTGCTGCTGCTGATAGTAATTTAATGTTACATTTCAGGTGACTAGAAATGTCCACCCAGTAATCTACTCAATAGCTGCAGTATATGGTCTAACAAAGAGTGTGTAAAATATCCAATTAAAAGCAAATAAATATCTAACTTATTTTTAAAATATATTTGAAAACTTATTATTATTTAACATACAATGAAACATGACAGAAGAGAAATAAAAATATATACACAGTTTCTCTACATATATACCCGTAATAATAAGTATAACTTCTATGGGGCCATGGCAGTGCCCTCATATCTGGATGTCTAATTCAGCTACCCAGGTGATCGCCTCTAGTGTTGCTTCATGCAGATCTTCTAGAGAACTAGAGAGCACACATCATGGGCAATCTTGCACAATATGTTTAATAGTTTGCATATCGGCACCACAATAACAAGAAGGGGAATCCTTCCATCCCATTGATAAAGGGAAAAAGCATTTCTTCTACTACCATACTTAATGCTAATTTCAACCAGACAAAGCAAGGCAAGTCAAAACCAAATGGATAGAGGGATTACTAATGGTCAGGCCACAAGAAGTTACTTATTCCATTCCTCTCTTTAGGCATTCTCAGAGTTAAATTGGGTAGGTGTTAAGTGAACAGCTATTTTCCAATACCTATTTTCAAATCCTGGCCTACAGGATTTTAATCTTGTGATAGGCTGTGCATAGACCTGGTGAATAGGGAGGGCCTTTTTGTTCAGCATGCTCGACCATAGCTGAATCAGAATTAGTTGTCTTCTAATGTGGGACAGTATTCTTTTGCTACATACTGGGAACCAATGCACAAGAGTGGGTGTTCTGAACCAGCTTCCTGAACATGACAAACCTTCTGTAGTTAATTCAATTATTCCTTTATTAGGAGCACCAGCAGCCCCGCAAAAAGCCTCTCTCATATAGCAGGCTAGCAAATCTGTCCAGCAGGGAGATGAATAGTTGTCTGCCACACCTAGTCATCTCCACCCCTGTCTTTTATCCCCAGAGCTAAAGTGGGGTTTCATTAATAGTGATGGCTCTTCCATCCCAAGGATTGGCCCATAGATTTCCACTGCTCTTCTCTCCTCTGTTTTTGTGCATCTGCGCATCCAGCACTGGACCCAGCTGTTCCTCCTCTTCCTCATCAATCACATCCAGACCTGGGAGCTGTTGACTCTCCATTTCAGGGCTGACAAATGGTCCAGGCTCCACCTCTGTCACTCTCTCTCTAACAACTCCATTCCCTCTTCCTCTCGGAGCTCTCAGGTTGCTTTGATGCTGACCCTGACTCCCATACCTCCTCTTCATATGATTTGGCTGCTGGAGGGGCCGACGGCCAACAGGCCACAAAGTGGGGTGCAATGTGCCAGAGACACACATTGTCTGGTAGAGTTGCACATTGACTATTTGGGTGTGGCACATCCTGGCACAATATTCAGCTGTGGAATAAATCAAAGAAAAGGCTGTTGTTCTTAGGGTGTTATCATCAGTGCCCCACGCTGTTCCAGTCAATCTGTTCAGTAAATTGTTATGGCTTTTCAATTTTGTAGCTGTTTGTTCCAGGTGTTGCAGGAAGGTTAATTATCTGTCCAGTGTTACCTCCAGATACTTTGGAGAATTATTACATTGTAAAATCTGGATCTGGAACTTCACTGAAAGCTGGTAATTTGCCAACCTATTACTGGGGTGGAATATGATTGTTCCTGTTTTTGTTAGGCTTGGTTTGAGGTATCTTTTTACATATTAAATTTATATTGTTTTTCATCTGAAGTATATGACTGTGGCTAACAAACTTCATAACAAAGTAATAAATAACATATACAACATCCAGTATAAAGGCAAATTAACAAAATCAGAATACAGGCTCAACAACATACAGGTTTAGTACATAACAGGTCTTTGAAGCATTACAGAAAGTCAGCGGGGCCAAGTCTAATCTCCCAGAAAATAATGTTGCAGAGGCCATGTGACATGATAGAAGAGATTGTCTTCCTGGGTCCCTCCAGATGGCAGAAACCTACTACAGGATCCACAGCATGCTTCTCCTGCAAAATTTAATAGATCAAATAGATAAGCCCCCTGCAGAGTCTTTCCTGCAGTTGTGAATTTCTCTCATTTCCTCTAGATGAAATAGCTATCATAAAGTTATGCAGCTGCCATGGTCAAGGCTAGAGGATTTCATTGAAGATGTAGTACTAGCAAAGAATATGACAAACAGCATACCTCAGAATTTACCTCCATATCTCTAAGTCTGATAATTCCACACTTCCTATATGTATAGAACCTTCATGTTTATGTGAGAACTCTCTTTCTCCCTCCCTCCCTCCCTCCCCCCTCCTCCCCCCCCCTCTCTCCTGGTTTTATATTGGAATAGCTGTACTCATTAACAACCTCAAGATTGATTTGAAGTAACTTGATTTCATTTCATTTAATTTGGCATTGAGCTACTGGAAACTTCCCACTAAAGAGAAACTAAAGAAACTCTTTAAAGCTCATGTATCTAGTTTCGAAATCCTGCTAAAACATCATGTAAAATTAGAATATTTTGAGGATGTATAGATATTTTATTTTTTAATTTATTAGGTAAGCAAGTATTGAATTTTTTTTTAAAAAAACTGTGATGTTTATGTAGACAATCCTCAGGCAATGACTAGTTGTCTGAATAGCATTCCGTCTAATCTATGAAAGGGTTTGTGTGTGTGTGTGTGTGTGTGTGTAGATGGCAATAAACATAAGCATAATGCATTGATTTCAATAAATATGCAAGGGCAAAGCATTGTTACATTTATTTATAGATAATGTATATTATTATAAAAGTATGGCAATATTATTGGAAGGACTAATACTATTAAAAATATTGTTCATTTTATTGTATGACAGAAATTGTTAGCTTTTTTCCCCTTCATTTTCGAGGTATTTTTTTAAAAAATATTTTAGTTTATAAACTCTATTAATGGGCTGGAAGAAAGATGGGATATAAATTGAACCAACAAATAGTTAAAAGTTTCTTTGTGTGTTTTATGTACAGAATATAATAAATATATATCAAACATATATAACATAATTTTTCATCATTTCCCAATTGTCCCATTTTATAAATTATTATAGCTGTCTTAATGAACTTTTGGGGATATAAGTTTTCTTGCTACCCTCTTGATGGCATCCTTTACTTCATTATTTCTCAGGGTGTATATGAAAGGATTGGCAACAGGGGTTAAAACTGTATAGAACAAAGAGAAAATTTTGTTGACATCACTAAGTATTTTACCCTTTGGTAACATATACACAATCATGATGGCTCCATAAAACAGAGAAACCACTATCAGATGGGATGAGCAAGTGGAAAAAGCCTTTTTCCTCCCAACAACAGAAGGTATTTTCACGATAGTAGATATAATGTATATATAGGAAGTCAAGGTAAGAAGAAAAGGTGGTAAAGTAAAAGCAAAAGCAAGGATAAAACTTATAAGTTCTACAAAGCTGGTGTCACTACAGGAAAGTTTCATAATTGGATATGTATCACAAAAATAATGATCAATTTCATTTGGACCACAGAATGTAAGCTGCAACATGACACTCAAGAGGATGAAACCAGCTATAAGGCTACTTATCCATGAAGAAGCTGCTAGCTGGATACAGATTCGAGTAGTCATACTTGTTGTATAATACAAAGGTTTGCATATTGCTAAATATCGATCATATGACATTGCAGATAGGAGATAACATTCAGTTGCCATAAGATAGCTAAAGAAGAAAAATTGTGCAAAGCAACTGCTGAAAGAAATGGTGTTTTTATCAGTCAATAAGCCAGTCATCGTTTTGGGTACAATATTTGAGATGTAGCAAGTCTCTAGGCATGACAAATTTCCCAGGAAGAAATACATGGGTGTATGAAGATGTTGATCCACTGCAACTAAAGTCACAATGAGAATATTCCCAGCCATGGCTATAATATAAACCACTAGGAAAACAAAGAAGAGGAGAGATTGCCATTGTCCAAAGTTTCCAAACCCCAAAATGATAAATTCTGTGATATTCATCGTTTTGTTCATTCTTCTATCATTGAAATATGCATATAGCAGGGAAAGCACAGATCGTCTTATGCATCTTTGGAGTGGGAATAGGGGGTGGGGAGAGAGAAAAATAAGCAAAATTTGTATATTATAAAGTAAACATCAGTTCTTTTTCACATGGGATCTGGGAAATTTAAGATAATCATGACAATTTTCATAAATGGATTTCTTTTCCAGGTTATGAATATACTATCTATATCATATTAAAAGTATTCCATTCAGAAAGCAGTTTCTCTAGTTCTGAGTGAATAAGTAACAACTCAAAATATGAAACATTGATAGAAGGTTTGTAGAAATAGATAAAGTTTGGCCCATCTATTTGTCTTGATCGTGGTACTTGTAATACTATCAAGATCTTATCCCAATGCCTGGAGCCTCCCAGGTTCTGGACAGGAAGGAACAACCAAAATTCAAACAGACAATCCTGAGTAGCCTCTATGCCAAGTTTCTTCTTATTTAGTTTTGGAGGCTGTTGCAGTTTCCCAGACAGAAATGGTGAGCAGTTTGTGAGCATTTCTGACTTGTGCAAAGTACTACGTTGCTTTACGGTAATTTACTAGATCACTAAGTAGCTGAATTTCATGCATAGTAATATTTTCAATGCTATTTGATTTTCTTTCAACATGAAATTAGTTTTCATTGATAAACTCATTGTTTACACCAATTTGTTTCAAAGGGAGTTATGAGAAAAGAAGGTGATTACCTGTGTGATATCAGATCAAGGACATCATCATGATCCAGAATGAAGATGGTAGTTTCATTCACATCCTCACTTTATGAACATTCATTTTATTGGTGATTATATCAGCTTAGGAAATTATAACTTACAATGTAATATCTTTTTAAAGATATTAAATACCCCAGAGGGGAAGTGTTAACCAGATACTCATTGCTTCTGTTCACTATCATGGGAGAATGCTTTCCTAGATACATTACTTAATTGGCTTTTTAAATAATTGGATACTTTTAAAATATTTTTAAACATTTTAAAGAAATAATATATTCTATTTTTTCATGTTGTTTCTGGTTATATGGAAAGCAAGCAGGCAAATAACATTGGCAAGTTTGGATTTGATAATAGGTGATTCCAATCAGAAACTGTAGGGCTGCAGTTTTATTTTGCTTCATTTTTTTTTTTTTGAATTACACTATTTCCTTTCAATGTATCTAGCAAAGGATATACAAATACTACATGTAGTGTACTGTGACTGATACATACATCCACAATAATATCTTCATGGTTGGGTTATATTTATTCCCCAATATTCCTGGAATGTTTCTTGAAAATTAACTGGTCAAATTTATTTGGGACTTCATCACAATTAGTCCAACATTTAGTGACTAATGGATGCAAAACTTCCAAGATAGTCTAAAAACCACATATCAAGCCTTTGTAAAGTGAAATAACATATAACAATGTTAGGCTGAGTCAAGAATAACAATGAAAGGACTTCCGCTTCCGGTTCCGCTGGCGACAGACTCTGATCGGGCTAGCTCTGGCCCCAGAGTCTGATCCCCCCCATCTGGAGGCCCTTTGGGCCAAGCGCCCCATTATTGGGGCGTTTGCCGTTTGAGGGCGGCTCGCCAGGGGTCCCCTGCCTCACTTCCAGGGGCCGGGAGGCCGATGCTGGCGCGCCCGAGGCTCCAGAGGGGGTGGGAGGCGATCGGCGGC
>WNWU01013525.1:4562754-4588919 GCA_012654045.1 Ptyas mucosa
GGTTGGAGTTTCCCCCCCCCCTGTAGCTGGAAAGGTGCCGTGGCAGAAAACTAGGGGGAAGGAGATGGGGTGAAATCCCTTACCTTTCTGACTTTTCCTTGGAGGATGGCTGTGGCAGAGTTTCTTGGAGAGGTCTGGTGGCCCCTCCCCCCGGCAGGCAATGGCGGCGGTCTGACTTCCTGCTTCTTTATTTATGATTGAAGACAACATTCTCCTCTGGCTTCCTGTTTGACCTACTCTATACTTCGGACTCGTTGCTCCTGTGAGCGCCCACTGGTGGACAGTTGAAAAATTACTTTGATTGCTAATCCCTCTTTCTTCTCTGGAGGTTTGCCCTTTGATTTCTCATCTTCTACTGATCTAAGATGGCTAAGGGCCACAAATCAGCAGCAACTGACATGGGGAAAATTTTGGAAAGACTGGCGATATTGGACCAGAAGTTGGACAAGTTAGATGACGTCCAAAAAGGATTATCTGAAATTAAATCTGAAATGACACTTATGAAAAAAGATTTAAATGATGTTCAACAGCTGGCAGAGCAAAACAAGAAGAAGATGGGGGGTCTGGAGGGGGAGGTATGGGCACTCCAGAAGGTGGAGGATGGGAGAGGAAATGCAATGTTAACCTTACAATTGGATAAGATGTCTTATTTTCTCAGGTTCCAAAACGTGGAACAACTTGACCAGGAAAATTTGAGAGAAGTGATGGTTAAAATGTTGGGTGAATTTTTAGAAAGAGATTTGGAGTCTATTGGAAGGGATGTGGACTTGGTGTACAGAGTAAACTCACAATTTGCAATTTTACATAATCTACCAAGAGAGATTCATATTAAATTTGTGAGAAGGGAACTGAGAGATGAGATATTGAGAAAACAAAGACTGGGGGCGCTGGTGTACAGGGGCAAGGAGATCACCATCCTGAAGCAGATTCCCAGACAGGTACGAGAATTAAGAAGAAAATATTATTTTTTATCAAATAAGCTGTACCTCAAGGGAGTAGGTTTTAGGTGGCTGATTCCGGAGGGTTTGATGATTTTTTGGGAGGACAGTAAGAAGAAAATTAATAATGTAACGGAAGCTAAGGCTTTTTTTGACCAACATAAATCCTTCCTAGGTGGAGAAGATACAGGAGCCGAAGAGGGGGAAGTATTAGATGATCAAGGAGCGGAGGCGGACGGAGCTGTTGCGGCCCGGGAGGGGGAGGGAGGCCAGACCATGGTTTTAAGAGCCAGAACTAGGAAATGAAGAAAGGAGGGGAATCTATTGTTTAAGGTTTTTTTAATTGACTTTTTTTTCTCTCTCTTTTTTTATTGTATTTTGTATAACACTCTTTTTTTTGTTTATATAATTTTTATATAACCTGGTTGTTTGTTTTGATTTAAGATAATAATGTCTTTTGTGTGAGAAATTAAAAAAAGAAAATAATAATTGAAATATCTTTATATAAAGATATTGAAAATTCAACATATTGTAAACTATAATATTGTATATTCTTAACCAATAAAAACTTTTTATTAAAAAAAAAAAGAATAACAATGAAAGGCTGAGTCAACCTTGAGCTGGTCATAATCGAACTCTTGGCAGTTGGCAGTAAATCAGCCTGTAACAGTGGTGCGTTCCTCCCGGTGTGGCCCAGTTCAGCTGAGCTAGTAGTGGTGACTATATGACATCATCGAACTGGTTCTGCCCCCCCCCCCCGCACTCTCTGCCCCCCGGGTTATTCTTACCTTTTATTTGGCCACACCCCCAATCTATTGCTGCCTCCTGAGTCCCAGCTGATGGCTAGAGGGAAAAAAACTGTTTAAACTCTTGCCGCAAGGCTTCGAAGAGTCACCCTACAGCTGATCAGTGTTAAAAGAAAACAAATGAGTAGACCGGTGCCTGCAAAAATAAATGGGTAGATCCAGTGGTAGGATTCTACTTTGGTAGAACCAGTTGTTAAATAGTTAAGTAGTTAAGCAGTTTGGAGAACTGGTTGTTAAAAGAAATCTGATTTTGTTTTTTTTTCCACTTTACAGGGTTAATCCTGTAAGGATTAATTACAACATTTGGTGTTGTTTCCTAGCCTAATCTTTATTACAAAAACTACAGTATGCCTAGATTTACTGTCACTTCCAGTTCTGGAGACTATTTTTTGCTTTACTTTCTTAAAGGGGAAGGGTTGTTTTAAGCTTTTTACACTGCTGTTGGGAGGAAATACTCCCCTGTTGGAGTTCTTCCAGCCAGGGTGCAATCATCAGCACTTTGAAGAAATAATTGAATCCTTTTGTGCATATGGACTACTCAGAGGGCTGAAAAAGTTATTTTTGACTGGTCCTCGCACTTTTGACCAGTCCTCAAACTTACTACTGTCCTCACATTTTACGTTTTTCGCCCCATCTTGTCACCATGGTTAAGACAAGCAGTTGTGAAATGAGTGACACGATTGTTAAGAATGCTACAAAGGGCATAAATGATGACCAGTCATAAGTGTGAAGACCAGTCAAAAGTGTGAGGACCTGTCAGAAATGACTTTTTTCAGCCCTCTGAGTAGTCCCTATACACATAACCATGGCCACCCGGTCACATGACCTCCAAGCCACGCCCACAAAATAAGCCACGCACACAGAACCGGTAGTAAAAAATTTTAGAACGCACCCCTGGCCTGTTATACTGCATTCTAACCACTGTGCCATCGTGATATAACAAAGCAATGGTAAAATGCCTGTTTGAATATAGAGAACATTAAATAATAGAAATATAAAAATATTACTTATATACATAAATATAATAATGGTTGACAATTTCAATCTATTAGAAAATTTGAAGAAGAAATGATATCATTCCAATCTCTACACTACCAGACTCTCTACTACTATGGTAAAACAATATTCATTTTCATTTCCTATACATTAACTGGCCTGCTATTCAAAATACCACAGTTAGGTTCATAGCAGTTAGGTTCAAACAGTTATAACAGTTCATAACAGTTAGGTTCAAAATACCACAGTTAGGTTCAAAAAGAAAAGGAAAAGTTTCTAAAACAAAATTAAAATAGGCACATTTTTATGGTTGCTACATTATATTATTTGTTCAGAATGGTATTGTATTCATAAAAATACTTCTCTTTCTGCTAGCCAATAATCTTCCCGTGTTCTGAACAATGAGATTTTCCTGTCTGATATTTATTGTAACATTTATTGTATGCTTCTGAGCATCAAATCATAATTTCATTGGAAGTAGTTTTGCCAGACATAATAAAATTAGTTCTAGTTTACAATGTAATGCATTTTAATAATTTACAATATATTACAACATAATATATTTTAATAACGTAACACTTCCAGACTTTTAATTTGAAAAGCTCTTCTGTATATATTCAGAAAATGAATCAAGTATATAATCTTTCTTTCATCCATCACTAGGTCCTCCTTCAGTCTGCTTTTTTTTTTACATAAGCAATTTTCCTCTGATTTCCTTTGAAAGTAAATGAAAATTCCTGCAGATATTTTTTCTTAGAGCACCTTTGACTTCCTTATTTCTCAGACTGTATATAAAGGGATTTAGCAGGGGAGGCAAAACTGTGTATAACAAAGAGGAGATTTTTTGCATCTCCCTTCCAATTTTAGCCTTTGGTGTCATATATACAATAATTAGAGATCCATAGAAAACAAAAACTACAATCAAGTGAGATGAACAGGTAGAAAAAGCCTTCTGCCTTCCAGTAGTCGAGGGAATGTTTAAGATGGCAACAATAATATAAACATAAGATGTAAGTGTCAGAAGAAAAGGAGGAAATGTGAACACAGAGGCCACCAAGAAGCTCAAAATTTGCACCATGCTAATATCACTGCAGGAGAGTCTTAGAATAGGAAAATATTCACAGAAGTAATGGTCTATCTCATTGGAGTTACAGAAGTTTAACTGCAACATCAAAACAAGGAGAACAGTCAAAGCCACAAATCCATTGATCCAAGAGATGGCTACTAGTTGGATACATGTCCAGCTTTTCATTATGGTTGCATAATGCAATGGTTTACAGATTGCTAAATATCTATCATAAGACATCACACAGAGTAAACAGCATTCTGAAGATACCAATGAACCAAAGAAGTAGAGTTGTGTGAAACAGCTGTTGAAGGAAATTCTCCTGTTGCCAGTCAAGAGAGCTGAAATCATCCTCGGAAATATATTTGAACTGTAGCAAGCCTCCAGAAAGGACAGGTTCCCCAGAAAAAAATACATAGGACTTTTAAGATGTGGATCCAAGACGATCAACAGAAGAACAAGAATGTTTCCCATTAGGGTCACAATGTAAATTGTTAAAAAGGTCAAGAAAAAAAGAATCTGCAGTTCAGAGAATTCTTGAAACCCCAACAAGATAAATTCTTTTATCTTTGTATGGTTTCTGACCATGATAGATATGGGAACAAGTCCTGAAAGAATGGGAAATATATTTAAAGGGGAAATAGGTAAATCTATATAAGGAAGATGAAATTTAGCTTAATTATTGGCCTATTCAAAGCAAAATGCTTATAAAAAGATAAATTTTATCTTTTCTAAGTATTAAGTATTTTCTACTTAAAGAACCAATTTATTAAATGGGATCCTACCCAAGAAACTGATTTAAAAATTATGGCTTATTTTTTTAGCAACCATAGACACATTGTTGTGGTAAAATGCACTGGTGAACAAGGGGAGTTATCTGTGTAAGCAATTTCAGCAAATCAGACTGCACATAGATATCCTTTTTTGGTTATTTTCAAATACATCTCACAGCAATACAGAAGTAAAACTCTTAATACCCTGTTTCCCCCAAAATATGACATTCCCTGATAATAAGCCCAATCAGGCTTTTGAGTGCACAGCAATAAGGCCAAGCACTTATTTCAGGGTTCAAAAAAATATAAGACAGGGTCTTATTTTTGGAGAAACATGGTATATGCAAACAATAAAACATATAAAATTGAAACAAGAGTTTATAATCATTGTAAAATAGGTTGATGCAATTGGCTATCATCGCAATTATATCATTTGATACAATATTTCTTTGTGCCTATATCATTTGCTCGAGGGAGACAAAAGCTATCTCTATAACTTATCTCCTCTGTCTCTGTCTTTGTTATCTCACCTTTATATATCTGCATTTATTTCCTTAGATTTTATTCTAAAACACAGTGAGGTAAAACTCATTAATGAATTGCATTCAAATCCTGTTACAATCAGAATTGACTTACAAATGTAAGATGAATTTTTCATGTGCCCCTGAAAAACATGTATTCCTGTTCGTTACTTTTAAGTTATTGATGTGCTAAGCATCATCCTATAAATAATTCCCCAATATTTTCTGATTTCCTTAATTGCTTGCAAGGCAATAAAGGCTGCATGATCAAGGGAAAACATAAGGCAATTATGAGTCTCCAAAGTCTTTGATCTTCATAGAAGTATTAACAACAACAAAAAAGACAAGTTGACATTTAGGTTGTAAAAAATAATATAAGGGAGAATAATATGTGTCTGCACTACTGTCTATGTGTGAAATTGGAAACCCACAAAAAGGAATATTGACTTGGTTCCATTGTTGTAAAAGGGTTCACCCATCAGTCCCATTACTTTTATGAATCTCCATTTATCTCATCAAATGAGTAAGGAACTAGCACAAGGCAGAACAAATTAAAAATTGATCCTTTAAAATCCAGTTCAAGATGAACTGTCTATAAGGCCACTTATCTATGAACAAGCTACTAGCTGGGTGCACATTCATGCATTCATACCCGTTACATAATGCAAGGATTTGCATATTGCTAAATATTGATCATATGACATTACAGACAGGAGATAACATTTAGTTGCCATGAGATAGCCAAAGAAAAAAAAAATAAAAATCAGCCATTGGAAAAAAAAAGTATTTCTATCAATTAATAACGCCACAATCATCCTGGGCACTATATTTGAGATATAAAAAATTTCTAGGAATGACAAGTTTCCCAGGAAGAAGTATATGGGTATATGAAGCTGTTGATCAATTTCAACTAAAATTGCAATGAGAATATTCCCAGCCATGGCTATAACATAAACTGAGAAGAAGGCAAGGACGACGATAGCTTGCTATTGCCCAAACTTTTAAAATCCAAAAATGATAATTCTGTGATATTCATCTGTTATTTTCATTTTATTTAATACCATAATTGAAAGAACTCCCACAGTTGGAATTAAACAGATCTCCTATTAAATCCTTGATTTAAAAAAAAGAAGCATGAAGTTTAGATGTTGCAAAACACATTATAATATATTCTGTCTGAAAATGGGATTGATAATTCTGACATACTTTGAACAAGCCTTAAAGACAAATGCGTGCAAAGCCAGAATTGAGAAGACAGCAACAGACAGTAAATGCTGCCCATGCAAAGAAACTGAAGAAATAGTGGACCATCTAGTAAGCTGCTGCAAGAAGATTGCACAGACTGACTATAAGCAGCAGTATGACAAAGTAACAACATTGGAAATTCTGTAATAAATATATTTGCCTGCAAGCAAGAACTGTGGGATCATAAAATAGAGAAAGAAGAAAATGAAAACGAAGAAGTTAAATTGCTCTGGGACTTTAGAATTCAAACAGACAGGCACCTGCCACATAACACTCCAGACTTATCAATTGTTGATAAGAAAGACAAAAAAAAAAGTCTGGATAATGGATGTGGCATGCCTGAAGATAGCAGAAGAGAAGAGAGAGAACTGGAGAAGATAACAAAATACAAAGACCTACAAATAGAAATAGAATGACTGTGGCAAAGGCAAGCAAGGGTAGTACCAATAGTAATAGGTGTCTTGGGTGCAATCTCAAAACAACTAGAGCATCACTTGAATATTATTGGCATTGACAAATTTGCCATCAATCAATTGCAGAAGGCAGTGTTACTTGGAACAGCTTTCATCCTGCGATGATATCTGCAACACCATTAAATATCCAGATCTTCCTATCCTATGTTGTTGATAAGGACTCAATAGGTAGACAAAAATGCCAAACATAGTGTGAATATCTGGCTGATTGTGCAAGATTAATAATCACAACAATAATAATGAAGTTGAAATCAAATGAGGAATCTTAGAAGAACTCATTGTCACCTCACTAACAAGCATTTTGAACAAAACAAACTGTGGCTATGAATTGGCTAAAAATGGGTAGAAAATTTCCCATTTGCTCTACATGGATGATTTAAAACTGTTTCGAAAAACAAAAGCTGAATTGAACTCACTATTAAAAATCACTGAGGAAATTACCAGAGACATTGAAATGCAATTTGGCATCGACAAATATGCAACAATTGCTGTTAAGGCATGAAATATTGTTGAATATGATGAATTTGAACTTGAAAATGAGGAGTTGATGAAAGCAGTAACACGAGAAGGAGGGTACAAGTACTTAGAATTTTTAGAAACGTCTGACCTGTTGCAGAACCAAATCAAGGAAGCTACTTCAATGAAATACATAAAGCAAGTCTGGAAAATCTTGAGATCAAAACTAAGTATAGGAAATATCATAAAGGAAATTAACACTTTGACAATGCCTGTAATACAATACTCAGCTGGAATAATTGATTGGACTCAGCTAGAATTTGATAACTTGGAACTAATGACAATATACCATGTTCTACATCCAAAAAATGATATTGGTCGATTGTACTTGCCTAGATCTCAGGATAGAACAGGACTCTTTATAGGTGAAACTCTTATAGGTGAAACAAATTGTGGAAGAGGAAAAGCATGGCCTAATCCTAACTCTAAGTAATTAGATTTTAAAAAAGCAAAAAATCCTTTGCTGAAGAAGGTGAACAAAGGAAATCTCTTGAAAACAATGAGATTAAAAACAGAATATCAAAAGTAACAATTGAGCATCAAGTTTTTAACTAGAAAAAGACATTTTTGCATAGTCAGTACCTGAAGGACATTGAAAGAAAGATAGATACAAAGCTAACATGGAGATGGTTGGGATCAGGAGTGCTAAAGAAAGAAACTGAAGGCTTCATTTTGACTGCCCAAGAATAAGTCCTGCTGACCAATTCCATGAAAGCAAAAATTCAACATGTCAGTAACAATAGCAAATGTTGCTTATGCAGTAAGAAAGATGAAACAGTGGATCACCTTATCAGTAAAATGTTACAAACTGATTGTTTATGTCATGATCCAGTTGCAAAAAAGATACATTGGAAGCTTTGCCAGAAGTTTGGGTTCAAATGCAGAAAAAAGTATTGGGAACACCAGATTGACAAAGTCCTTGAAAATGAACAGGTCAAGATCATATAGGGCTTTTGAATCCAAGCAGTCATCTTGACCATAAAACACCTGACATTACTATTGTGGAAAAGAAAAAAAAATGCTTCATTCATATTACAATACCAGGTGATGCACAAATTGAAGAGAAACAACTAGAAAAAATATCAAAATACCAAAATCTGCAAATTGAAATTAAGTTATTGTGGACGAAGAAATCAATGCTGTACCAATAGTATTAGGAGCCTTTGAAGCAATGCCTAAAGGGTTGCCTAGATGCATGGAAATTTTGAATTTATCAGGCCTGAATATTCTGACTTTGCAAAAAATTACCTTACTCGGAACTGCCTATATACTCAGATATTACTTTAACAGTTCTTAAGTCCTTAGTTAGGACTTGAAAAGTTTTTACCAGTTCCAGACTGTGAATAGAATTCTTTAATAATATTAATGATGATGATGATGATGATGATGATGATGATGATAATAATAATAATAATAATAATAATAATAATAATAATAATAATTTTACATGGCAGGGTTTATTTAAAACATTTCAGAATCATACTTTAATTTCCATGGTGTTTGTCTTTTTTATGAGTTTTATTTTGCAGCATAGTGAGCCAAGGTATAAAAACTATGCTAATGCTTTTGATCAGAGCTGCTCAGTTCATTAGAAATCCAATGCATGTTGTATGCATGTTAACAAATGTATGTTGTGCCTTCAAACTTATTTGCTTGGATTAAGTAAACCAGATTTTGGGCACAACAATGCTTTGAAGACAATTTAGTAATTGTAGATGATGCCAAATTTGTCAGTATGTTTGTAACAGCATTTTAGCAATGTGACTCGTGCCAGTTTCTAAGTACAATTGTAGGTGCTATTTAAGTCCTTCAGAAATCAGTGTAACCTGTGAGCAATCTTCTTCCATTTGAAGGAAATAATTAGCAATTTAGGGAATGGAGCAGATGGCTATTGATGGTTAATAACAGCTCATACTTTGAGATTGCAATGATATCCTCATTGCAAGCCTTTGGAGACAGCTAAAACATATTTTCTCAGTGCATTTAGGATTTAAAGTATTATTACACATACTTGCTCTATTTATTTATTTTTGTAGACTACGGCATTATTTTAGGCTTGGTTTTATGGTTGTCATTGTTAAGAGAATTGAGTAATTGGCTAATCTTGGTGCTATAACGTATTATGTTTGAATATAACCATTCTAGAGTATCTTGATGGGAGTTCTAAAATGTTATAAACTTGGTATCAAAAATGCTATAATCCAGGCTCAAGACTACACTGAGATAAGAAAGTTTAAGTAACTTTTGTCATGAAAATAAAATATAAGATGGTTAGAAGTAAGTTGCCTTGACCTCTTTATGAAAAGGTGGAAACTACATATAGCAAAGGAAATGTATAAATAAGGGAATCTGCATTTAAATGAGTGTGTACAGATATCGATTTGTGGATGCTCATCATCTTCAAATTTTGGAACTAATGATAATGACTATGGTCATAAATATACAAACAAAGAAATAAAATGAAGAAATAAAATCCAGGAAGTGAGTATAAGAGCATATGTATTATATATGTAGCCATAGAATTAACAGTGGATATACAATATTTTAATGCAATATTTTATATTGTTATTAATATAAAATTTATAACAATTTTTTGTTATTGTTAATAGATATAACAATAACAATCCACTGTATGTTGAAGACTACACCCAATTATTGATTACATTAATACAAAGCTGATTAGTGTATAGATTATTGTTTTGTTTTTGTAATTTCATAGTTTAGCTCGAAGTGAAATGACCACCCCAGAGTTACCCACCTATATTCTGGTTTGAGGACTAACAGTCTTCTGATTTCTAGTATACTGCCTTTATCAGTACAGCAAACTGGCTAGGTGTGTGGACAAGCTGGCAGCAACATCTGTCACTCCACTGATCACCAGGGTTGATTGGCTGAATTGGCTGGCTAGGTGGATTTGCTCTTCCTCCATCACCACTTCATGTGAATCTCTTCTGAAGCTGCACACTCAGATTGGAGAATATCAAACTTTGGTCAAGGATATAAAATAACTATACTCCTCTGCTAGAACCTTCAAATAAACTCAAGCAAATTGACTTTTCTCTGTCTCTCTGTTTCTAACTTAGAAGCTTTTTTTTCTAAGGAGTCGAATGTTCCAGATAAGTTTCTAAGTGCTAAAATGAAACATTGATGAAATGCTTTTTGAATATAGAAAACATTTTTGAAATATGTAATGGTCGAGATCTTCCATCTATTGGGTGACTTAAAGAACTTTTTTTCCAATTTTACATAATCTACTTAACCACAGTCCTATAATATCTCAAATATTTGGCTTACAATTCAAAATAACACTATTAAGAACAATAAGTCTTCTAAAACAAAATTAAGAAGAGAAAGAACCTATTATTTTCCAAATGCATAATTTCAATAGTCTCTGATGCAGCTTAGCACTTGTGAAAACATTCTATTATATATGTTGATTAATAATCTTTCAAAGCTCTTTATTAAGAAAAACATGGAAAATCTCATGTAAGATATTTATTGTAACAAGTAGTATGATCCTGAGAATCAGCTCTCAAACTCAAAATATTTTTTTTAACAGATGGCAGTGAAATAAAGTAGTTCTATTTTTTGATATAATATATTACAACATTTGCAGATTTCTATTTATAAACAGTTTGGGAAGAAAGTAATCTGATATTGACTAAAGGAATCTCACTATTCTCTTTCTTTTCCACAACTTATCCTCCTTTTTTTTTAAAAAAAAAGTTTTTTATTAATAATACAAAATTAAAAAAACATTGGACATAGATATGACATCACTGGTTCCAAACATCTTCCATCACTTTACAATAATATTAGTACTCATATAAACATATAGTTCTTAAGTTTTGTTCGCTATTTAAGCATAATATATGATATTAATACTTTCCCCCTTATTTCTGTAGATTTATTTATCTCTTAAACATACATTATCTATAACATCTGTAATTTTGTTCTAACACTATACATTTATCTTGGGTACCCTCTTGTTATCTATTGAGTCATAAAATTGTTTCCAGATTTTGTAGTACTTAGTTTCGCTTTTATCCTTGAGTTCCAAAGTGAGTCTGTCCATTTCTGAGCAGTTAAAGATTTTCAGTAGTATTTCCTCTTCAGTTGGAATATCTTTCTCTTTCCATTTTTGAGCAAAGGCTATTCGTGCCGCTGTGAGTATATGCAGTAATAAATAATTTGTAACTTTCTTATATTTTCTTTCTATAATTCCCAATAAGAAAAATTCCGGTTTGACTCTATATCTGTTTGCAAAATTTCTTCCAGTCACTTCTTTAGTTAATTCCAAAATTTTTGTGCCTTTGGGCATTCCCACCAAATGTGGTAGTAATTCCCAATGGTCTCTTCACATTTCTAGCATATTGAGGATTTCCCCTTATTCATTTGTGCTAATCTTGTGGGGGGATGTGCCACCTATAGAATATTTTATAGAGGTTTTCCTTGTAGGAAGTTGCTAGTGTGATTTTTAATCCCCCTCCCATAAACTTTGCTAATTGTCCAAATCGATACTGTGCCCAAAATATTTACACCAAATTATCATTGTTTCTTTCACTACTTCCTCAATCATATCTTGTTCTAATAAATATTGATATAGTTTACTTATGGTCTTGCCTTCCCTGCTAAATAAAATTTTATCTAATTCTGATGATTCCTTCTTTATGCCCCATTCCTTTTTATCTTTGCTAAATTTAGATTGAATTTGGAGATACACCCACCATTCCAATTTGATTCCTTCTTCCTTTAAAGTATTTCTCGCTTTTAATTCTGCTTTCTCATTCAAAATACTTTATAGGTGACAGCTCCCCCTCATTTTGTCAAATTTGGATGTGTCTACATTTCAAATGTTGACACCCAATTAGGAATTTCCATATAATTATTTTTTTTGTTTTTTTCCAAATATCCAATAGTGCTCTCCTAATATAATGCCTCTGGAAGTACTGATGGACTAAATGTTTTTCCTCCCATAAAATAGCATGCCACCCTGTCTGTAAGTCATGACCTTCTAGTGCCAATAGTCTTGTGCTTTTAAGATGCATCCACTCACTTAGCCAAACTAACACCGCTGTCTGATAATACTTTGTCTAGTCTGGTAGGTCAAATCCTCCTCTTTTTCTAGCATCTTGTAAAAATTTGAATCTGATTCTCGGTCGTTTCCCTTGCCATATGAATTTTGAAATGAGTCTGACCAAATTTGTAAAGAAATGTTTTTTGAACCAAATTGGTATGCATTGAAATAAAAACAACATTTTCAGAAGAACATTCATTTTGACAGTGGCTTATCCTCCTTTTTTGACTACATAAAAAACTTTCTTCTGACTTGTTTGAAAAGTAAACAAAAATTCCTGCAGATACTATTTCTTAGGGCATCTTTCACTTCCTTATTTCTCAGACTGTATATAAATGGATTGATGAGTGGAGACAAAACTGTGTATGAGAGAGAGAGAAATTTTTGAATGTCCCTTCTAAATGCAGTCTTTGGTGTCATATATACAATAATTAGAGATCCATAGAAAACAAAAACTACAGTCAAGTGAGATGAACAGGTAGAAAAAGTCTTTTGCCTCCCAGTAGTTGTGGGAATGTTTAAGATGGCAACAATAATACAAACATAAGATGTAAGTGTCAGAAGAAAAGGAGGAAATGTGAAAAGGGAAGCCACCATGAAACTCAAAATTTGCATCATGCTAATATCACTACAGGAGAGTCTTAGAATAGGAAAATATTCGCAGAAATAATGATCAATTTCATTGGAGCTACAGAAGTTTAAGTGCACCATCAAAACGAGGAGAACAGTCAAAGCCACAAATCCATTGATCCAAGAGACAGCTACTAGTTGGATACTTGTCCAGCTTTTCATGATGGTTGCATAATGCAATGGTTTACAGATAGCTAAATATCTATCATAAGACATCACACAGAGTAAATAGCATTCTGCACATACAAAAGAACCAACAAAATACATTTGTGTGAAACAGTTGTTGAAGGAAATTGTTCTGTCTCCAGTCAACAGAGCTGAAATCATCTTTGGAAATATACTGGAACTGTAGCAAGCCTCCAGAAAAGACAAGTTCCCCAGAAAAAAGTACATAGGACTTTTAAGATGTGGGTCCAAGACAATCAACAGAAGAACCAGGATGTTCCCCATTATGGTCACAATGTAAATTGTTAAAAAGATCAGGAAGAAAAGCACCTGCAATTCAGAAAATTCTTGAAACCCCATCAGGATAAATTCTTTTATCTTTGTATGGTTTCTGACCATGATAGATATGGGAACAAGTCCTAAAATAATTTGCAATGTAATAAAAAGGAAAAAATGTAAATCTACATACAGCTAAATTAGCTAAATTAATTCCCTAGTCAAAACATGATGCTTATAAGTAGATAATTTTGCTTTGATCTTAAATATTTTCTATTAAAAGATATAATTATTTGATGTCAAGACTGAACACATTTTTAAAGTAAGCTTTGTTCAAAGTATTTATTTTTAAAAATATCTCAATGTGTTCTTATTCTCAAATCTAGGCAAATCTTAATTAAAAGTAAACAAGTAAGCAAAGAAAATTGGAACAATAGTATATAAAAATTACAAATTAAAATGAAATAACAAATAGTTGTCTTTCCTGTTAGATTATTCTATAAAATACCTTTTTGTGTTTTAAACCATTGTTCTTAAATATCAACATGCATTTTTTTTTAAAAAAAGATCTTCAACATTAGGGAAAATAATGATAATAATTTCCACTGAAATTATTCAAAATATTTTAGTTGCTGTATTTCTGAGAGAGGCATAACAACTAATGTATGTGTATGTGCGTATGTGTATATGTGTGTGTATGCATGTGTGTGTGAGAGAGATATACACACATAATCATATTTTACACAGACATATATGTGGAGATTTTCTGAGGTGTGTGTGTGTGTGTGTGTGTGTGTGTGTGTGTGTGTCTGTCCATATGCCTGCATCTGTCTATTTACAAACACAAACATATGTTCATTCATTCATTCATTCATTTATCTTCTTTGTTTTATTTTTTAAAAATATATATTTAAAATGACTTCAATTAATTAGTTACATTTATATCCTGCCACATTCACAATAGACTTATGACTGGGAGGTGACTTACTTTTGAGCCTTTGAAAACATATTTTTTCATGGTGGACTACTTTAAGAGACTAGTGTTATAAACATTACTTTGTGAAAGTTTTCCCTATATTCTAACATTCCCCTAACAGCTTGCATGACAATTATATCTGCATGATCATGGGAAAACAAAACAAGCATGAGTCTCTAGAGTTTTTGGCCTTAAAGAGAAGATTAACAAATAAAAAGAAGGTTCCATATTGAATATAAAAAAATATTATTTTATTTATTCGCCAAATTTAGGTATTACCATCTCATTCTCAGAGTTGTGTATGCCCAACACTGCTGTCTGAATATGAGTGAAACTGGAGATGCAACTGGGAGGGCTAGCCAATTGGTTCCATTGCTGTATAAAGAGTTCAGCCATTGGCCACCTCACTTTGACAGATCTTCATATCTCAGTGAATCAGTGCAGAACTGGTGCAGGGAAAAATGCATGAAGATAGAGAGATAGGGGGAGAAAAAAAAGGGGGTTTCTGAGACCAAGATCTAGATTATTTTAGTACATACTATAAGGTAGCATTGGCTATCAAAAATACGATATAGATTTCAACTAAACATTTGCATCCAGAGATAATAAGTGATATCTTGGAACGTTGCAGCCTCTCTACTGTTCTTGTCTTCTGGAATATCATTTCCTTGAGGTCCATTTTACCCCAACCCTACTGCTTTTTAGAAAATCTTCAAAAATATGGCCTTTTTAATAGGTCATAGGTTAGGGAGATTTGTCATATTACTGTACTGAAATATTCTTTCTTGTTTTTTTCTTTATATGTACATACAGTGTGTATGTGTGTGTGTACGTATGTGTGTATGTATGTGTGTGTATTTATGCATGCATGCATGCATGCATGTATGTATATATGGAAGAAGTAATTTCTTAAATTATTATTTTTATTACTGTCACAGAAGTTTATTTTTTGCAAGTTAATTATTCATTCATATTTTTCTGTGAAACAGAATCTTAATCCTTAGTTAGGGTTAAATATTTGAATGTGATCAAGTTGTTGTGGCCTATTTCATATGTCTGTATTTCAAACATACTAGAAAATAATATTATTTATTAGTTACACATCTATTTTCCTTTCAAGAGCTATATGTAAGGTACAGATTTCTACCTTTTTTCACTCTTCAATAACTACATTATTATATTCTTTGACTATGTGTCTAAATTAGTGGACCAGCAAAATGCTTTGGACATAATTTACTTGAAAGTCAGCAAGGAATTTGATAATGTAGACTACAACCCACTACTTCTATAATATAGAAAAATATAAATTAGGCAGCATTACCACCAGATAGAGTAGTAACCACATTCCACATGTAATCCTTAATGGAATTGCATCTACATAGAAGGAAGTATGCAATGGGGTATGGTACCCCAAGGCTCTGTCTTAGGCCCAGTACCTCATCATATCTTCTGATTTAGATGAGGGGATAGAAGGGGAACTTATCAAATTTGCAGATGACACCGAATTCATAGGGAATAGTCAGTACTCCAGAATATATATTCAAGGATCTCAACAGACTTGAACAGTGGGCTCTATCTATCTAGTATTATTATTGAGTTCCTTAGTGCTTAGCTTTATGTAATTGTAAGATCCAACAGCATGTGGAACCACCCACAAATGTTTAAAACACTTAGTATGATCAATTTTATTCTCTGTAACTGTCCACATTTTTAAAATCTTTTTTAAGCAAAGACCACTATTGTAGTTTTTTGGTAGTTAATCACCAAACCTTATTCTTTGCAAACTTTGTTAACAAAGTGATTGACTAAGGCCAACTGAAATTTATCAGATAATAGTAATGTCCTCAGCACATAAGAGAACTGGTACACTGAAGTGGATACAAATTAAATCAGTGAAATGACTTGTTAGGGAATTTAGATAAAAGATAAATAACATGAAGCCCAAAGTACAATTTTGTCTATCTCTTTTCTGACAGATTAGCACCTGTCAGATTAGTTCTCATATTACTTTCAACACAAACATTAAATGAAGAAAACAATGAATGTCTATCCTAGTGTTTTTTCAATTTTAATCACTGATTAAATTTTAATCTCACCAGATTACAGATGAATGTACCAAGGACAAAAATAATAACATATTTTATTTTATGATAAGCCATGGTGGTGCAGTGATTAGAATGCAGTACTGCAGGCTATTTCTGCTGACTTCCAGCTGACTGCAATTTGTCAGTTTGAATTTCACTAGGCTAAAGGTTGACTCAGCCTTCCATCCCTCCAAGGTCGGTAAAATGAGTATCCAGATGGTTTGGGGCAATATGTTGATGCTGTAAACCACTCAAAGAGGGCTGTAAAGCAGTGGTCTAAAGCCCTGTTATTAACATCAGCTGCCTGCAATTATTGCAGGTTCGAATCTCACCAAGGCTCAAGGTTGACTCAGCCTTCCATCCTTTCTAAGGTAGGTAAATTGAGGACCCAGTTTGTGGGGGCAATAAGCTGACTTTGTATAAATATACAAAAGTATGAAGGCTATTGCTTAGCGCATTGTAAGCCGCCCTGAGTCTCCGGAGAAGGGCGGCATATAAATCAATTAAAAAAAAAAAAAAGCACTGTGAACTGGTATATAAGTGCTATTGCTATATTACTCCATAGTGCTATTACTATTTATGAATATATCTTTCAATTTAATGGTATAAAACCAACACATGAACATAGGTAGGAAAATTAGAATGAAAACCTGCTTGTTCATTACCTTATAGAATAGATTCCTTCTTTATCCAATCCCGCAATTTACAATCTAGAAGACATGCATACAGCTTACTAATTATGCATAAAAAACTAATAAATCTATCAATTAGTCAGATCTCCTCTGTTCACTTTCTTCAAGCTGATGATGATGATGGCTGCATCAATCATTATTGCACAAAACAGGATACTTCCTGTTTGATCCATGTATGTGAAGAGAGAGTAAAAACAAGAGTTCACCAGGCAATATTCAGCTTAATTTTATTTTGTGTGTGTGACCGTTTTATTATTGATATCATTTCTGTTTGTAAAACAATATAAGTAATATTGTCAGTCAATTCTAAATACTATAAAATAATCATAAAATACAATAATTACAAAGATTTCCTAGTATAGGTACAACAATAATATAAATATTTGGCAGCTGATTTTATGGCTGAATAAAACTCCTACAAAATAAATATTTTAAGGAAAATGTTAAAGTACTATCAGGTGAAACTGATATCTCTCACAAAGAACCAAACAATATAATGATTGTTGAAAATAAAAAGCGAAGTGTATAGGGAGAGTTCAAAGGCTCTACATACAAAAATTTTCAATACTTGACTCAAGAGGTGGAAAACAGTCAGTATGATCTGTCAACAAATTACTGAAATAATCCACAAGGGACCTAACTGAAATATTAACTAGCAGCTTGGACATATTTTAACAAATATTTAATGAATTCTCATATGAAGAAGGCAGAAAGTTCAAAGATTTAAAGTAAGATTCTTAGCAATGTTCTTGCTTTTAATCATCATAATTGTCCTCTGTAAAACCTAAAAGATACAAACTTTCTTGATATCTTCTTCATGGCATCCTTCACCTCCTTATTTCTCAAGCTGTAAATGAGAGGATTTGCAACAGGGGGAAGGACTGTATATAACAGAGAAAATATTTTGCTAACCTCACTAAGTGCTTCAGATTTTGGTAACAAATATACAATCATAATGGCTCCATAAAACATAGAAACCACTATCAGATGAGATGAACAAGTGGAAAAGGCTTTTTTCCTCCCAATAGTGGAAGGGATTCTCAAGATAGTAATTATGATGTGTATATAGGAAGTCATGGTAAGGACAAAGGGAGGTAGAGTAAATACAAAAGTAAAGATAAAACTAGTAAGTTCTACTAAGTTGGTATCACTACAGGAAAGTTTTATTAATGGAAGAGTATCACAAAAGTAATGATCAATTTCATTTTGATCACAGAATGTAAGTTGTAGCATTAAACTTAAAAGGATCAAAGCAGCTATAAGGCCATTTATCCATGAAAAAGCTGCTAGCTGGATACAAATTTGAGCATTCATACTTGTTACATAATGCAATGGTTTGCATATTGCTAAATATCGATCATATGACATAACAGACAGGAGATAACATTCAGTAGCCACTAGCAAACCAAAACAAAAAAATTGCAAAAAACAACTATTGAATGAAATGGTATTTTCATCAGTCAATAAGCCGACCATCATCTTGGGTAAAATATTTGAAATATAGCAAGTTTCCAGGCATGACAAATTTCCCAGGAAGAAGTACATGGGTGTATGAAGATGTTGATCAACAGCAACTAAAATTACAATGAGACTATTCCCAGCCATGGCTACAATATAAAACACTAGGAAAGTAAAGAAAAGAAGAGACTGCCATTGTCCAAAGTTTCCAAACCCCAAAATTATAAATTCTGTGATATTCATCTAACTTCTTCAAGCCATTTATTGCATAATTTTTAACAAATGCATGTAGTTTGAATAAACAGATCTTCTATTGCATCCTGGGGGGAAAAAAAAGAGAAATAGGATAAAACAATAACCAATACATTCCATCTGAAAAGGGGACTGGTAATCAATTCTTTTTTTTTCCTTCATGATCACTTCTGCAATAATGATTTTATGTTAAAGGGCAAGTGAGTATTGCATTTTGCAGGGCACTCTTTTATTTTGATTTACTAGAGTTGTAAATATACTGTGTGAATAAAAGGCAAACCATTGTCCTCAACACCACATGAACTTTTTAATCAAGAAATCCATTTTTTTTTAAAAAAATGACTTCATTCTTTTCATTGAACATTGTCAGAAAAAACTTATGAAATACAAAGAGGCTTACCTCTGTGATATAACAACAAGGGCATCTTTGTGATTCGGAATGACTGTTGCAGCATTTCCGTATTTATGTCCCCACTTTTTGAACACTTGTCTTTCCGGTGATTGGGACCTTACAGAATCATAACTTGCTCTCTCTCTCTCTGTCTCTATCCGTCTCAAGAGAACATTAATTATCCCACAGGACAAAAATTAATCTGGTGCCTATTGCTTCAATTCATCATGTTAATACTGCTGTTCTTCCCAAAAAATTCCTCTACCTTTCATAACAAAGTATTTGAAGAACATTCTGTGTCTCCCCCATTCAGTATTAGGCCATAAATCTTGTTTTCATAATTTTTTTGTTATAAACAGAGATATATTATTTTTCTTTTTAAAAAATAAAAAAATCTATCTGCTATTATTGTTGTGATCAAGAAAGATCAGCTTTCTATATTTCCAATTTTTACTTTGGACAAAAATTTACAAACGTTCATATAATTAAAAAAATGTTAGGGAGGAAAAATTAAAGCAAATTCAATAGGAAACATTGTACACTCATTGTCTAACATCCAGTGGCACTATATCTGTTGAAATCAGAACTAGCAGGGACCATATAATCAATGGTATTCAGTATAGAAACAGTACTGCTTATACTTAAATAATCATTGGCAGAACTGAGATAGAGGCAGTGCATCTTTCCTTGTGTATCTTGAACTCTTAGCAACTTTCATAACTATCAGCCATGATACCCTTCTAGATCAGTGGCTTCTTTGGTAATGGGAGACACTGCAGTTCATTGATTTGCCTCCTTCCTTAACAGTTAATCCCAGTGAGAAGGGAAAAAATCATGCTTATTGCCCTTCTTTTGGGTGCTTCAAGGATTGATTCTTCTCCACAGGAATACTCTTTAGATATGTGCAATATTACAATACTACTAATTAAAAAAGAAAACCATTCTTTTTTTTAAAATGAAACTGAATGCTATAATTGATGTTAATATAACTTCATCCAAGCTAAATGACTGGATAAATGACTTGATCCTTTTAATTAATCAGTGTTACAAACCAACAAACACGCAAACACTATTTGAAAGATTTATTTATTTATTTTCTCTTTGGTATTCCATTGTAAATTCATGAGTGCTATGCAGGCTCCATAATTCTCCTTATTCCTATTTTCCTGACAACAGTCATCATGCAGGCATATTTATTTTTGAATAAATGTATGGAAGAAAGTATGTGAAGCATCACTAAGAAGCTGTTTCATCAACCACCCACTTACTTTTAAAAACCTTCTTCATGTATATATAGAAGTTGAATAAGACATATAAATACAAAAATTGCCTTGCAATATTGCAATGCAAAGAATGGGATGCATAATGTACATTCCATCCTATGTAGTTAGATCATTCTCAGATGCTCTGCTTTGAGTATCTTCTACATGAAGATGGGATGAATGAGTACTTGATAAAGAACTTTGATATTTTGGCACTAAGTACAGATCTTCTTATACAAGCAGGCCTGATGGAGTTTCAAAAACATAATATTGTGATTTTAATGTATAAATCAATAATGAGTTTTTTTTAAAAAAAAACTTGAAATACTATCAAACCTTTCCCAAATGTAGCATTTCTATATCCTAAATGGAGGTTGGCTTGTATAGTATCAGTCTACCAATATTATTTCTTAGGGCCTCTTTGACCTCCTTATTTCTTAGACTATATATATATGGGTTTGCTAGTGGAGGCAAAGCTATGTATAAAAAAGAAGAAAATTTTGACACATCTGCTTTTTCAGTTCTTGGCAGCATGTAAGCAATCATGAGAGATCCATAGAAAATAGAAACCACAACCAGATGTGAAGAGCAGGTGGAAAAGGCTTTCTGCCTTCCAGTGGCAGAGGGGATTTTTAAGACAGCGCCTATAATATATACATAGGATAAGAGTGTTAAGAGAAAAGGAGGAAGTGTGAAGACGGCAGCTACAATATAACTCATAATTTCCAATAACCAGGTTGCACTACACGAAATGCTTAGAAGGGCAAAATAGTCACTGAAATAATGGTTGATTTCATTAGATCTGCAAAACGTTAATTGCTGTAACATGAAAATGAGCAATATTGAAAATACAGCAAATCCATTGATCCAAGATGAAGCTGTTAAATGAATACAAGTCTGAGAATTCATGGTTGTCAAATAATGCAGTGGTTTACAGATTGCTAGGTATCTGTCGTAAGACATCACACACAGTAAGCAGCATTCTGTAGCTACCAAAGAACTACACAGATACCACTGCATAAAACAGTTGCTGAAAGAAATGGTTCCATTTCGAGTTAGGAGAGCTGAAAGCATCCTTGGGAATATATTGGAACTATAACAAATTTCAAGAAAAGAAAGGCTTCCTATGAAGAAATACATAGGCACTTTAAGATGCTCATCGAAGACAACTAGCATAACAATGAGAAAGTTTCCAATCATGGTTACAATGTAAATTACTAGAAAACACAGAAAAAGAAATGTTTGAAATTCATAGAATTCATGAAATCCAAGCAGAATGAATTCATCTATCTTTGTCTGATTCCCCAGCATCGTGGCAACTAGGAAGTCCATGTCCTATTTAAACAAAGAAAAGAAAGAAAATGCACAAGTTAAAGATATTGTCATAGTCATATTCAAGCTATCTTTTTTCTTAGTTTGTTCTTATTTTGACCAACAAGTCAAAGTATTTAATGTCTTATCTATCATCTGACTGACACACTTTAATTTTTTTTCTATACTTGATGCAGAATCTATAATAATAGGATTGACAAAGATAGTTAGAAGATGTTATGTCTCTGTATTTCATTTGTTTATACATTTTGCATGACCAGTAATTCATGATGCAAAACATGGAACTAATCAAAGACTCTATTTTTGTCGTATTATTTTGAAGGATAGAATGTGAATCTATAAATTAAACTAATGTAAATAAAAACAGTTTAGTATCCTTTCAACTAGTACTGTTCTGAACCCAATTAATATTTATTTTTGTACTGTATTTTAAAAAGAACCATACATATGTTTCATTATGATACATTATCATAACAATATAAAAACTTTTTTGGATGAAAATTCTTGTTTATACACTCCTTAAAACATTTCTGCTTTCTATAGAGCTATCTTATGTTGAATAATATTTATACATACAATCAGACATTCACATATTTGTGCGTACACAAATATGTTAAACCGAAAAAATATTTATTTTTGGCTGCCAAAAAACATTAAAAACTACATGGTGTACAAAATAATAAGCCAATAGTAATGATTTATAATTAACTGTAGGATAAAATAGGCATTCAGTGGTAAAGGTGGTGCATAAATTATCCAATGCTCAGAATATAATAATGACTGGATTTTTTGTTTCTCTGTATTATATTCTAATAGTAATATATCAGAAGTATAATTACTTAAACTAAAACAAAAATACTATTTTAGATTTTTTGGATACCTGGAATAGTATATGGGAATGACCTAAGGAGATAGAAGGAAGAGCTGCAGACTATACAACTATCATGCAAAACATTGTCCTAAGCAAGATTCTTTTTAATGTAACCTTATATTAAGGGTTCAGCTAGTATTCATGGTTATGCTTCATCTGGACTACCTTAAAAGGTTAAGATCAAGGTTGCAAGTTTGAAAGTATTCCTCCTCTACTTTCATTTTGCTCTCTGGAACATGAGGGAAAGCCCCTTCTGGAATGATTACCTTTGCATTTTCAAACTGATATCTCTTTTGCATGAATGCTGCTTAATTTTCTTCTTGGCTTCCAAGGCCATTACCACATACCACTACAGCACCTAGGCAGCTATCTTCATTTAAATATGTATTGTGCCAAGTTAATCTGCTAATCTTAAAATAACACTAATGACATCATACTTGTGATAGTTGCTGAAATAACTGAACATTGCTAGCTATATATTTGGAAACATATTCTACATATGTTTGAAAGACCAGTTCTTTAATTATTTCCAAATAACAAAGAAAGTTTATATAATGATAGTTACCATTCTGTTGCTGCTTGGTATTCTCTGTTAAAGTATTTCATGGTGGAAAATTCCTTCTTCTTATCTTATTCAGAATAAATATGTACTACCTGATGTTAATATATAAAGATGTGAACCAATCTGCTTTTTGTTTTCATTAGTTTGTTTTTGTTTTAATTTAAAATAATTTCTTCTGGGCTTTTTGTTTTTATTTTTTGATGCAGAAGAATTTACTAGCAATAAGAAATGTCATTTATCTAGATATGATAAAATTTAACCTAAAAGTATAAAGTAGTGATACTTGAATAGTATTACTATCCAAGAATGTTGGTTTTCTATTAAGGAGAAGATAGTTAGATATGGAGCCAACAGATATCTATTTTGAAAACAAACAAGTAAAAACTGGATGAGAAACAAAATATAGATTAGTATGAAAAGCAAAATATTACATCATTGTGCTTTTCTCAAAGCCCTAATGGGAAAATCCCTAAAGCATTTTGCATTACTAAGGCCTCTGTATCCTTAGAAAAATTAATTGACATATTTGGCCAGAATATCTGAAAAATAGCTCTTTCTGCTGCATATGAAGCCAACAGTTCATAAATGTGAATGATAAAGAGATAAATGATAAATAAAACTACCAAACATATGGCTATTACAGCCTATTCATTTTATTGGCTAATTAGTTATATCCAGAACTCCTAGCCTGCCAACTAAGGGAGATAAAACTCTGAGTGATGTAATTAAAACAGCATGCATCAGCATTGTTTAAAGCAGAAATATAAATTGATCAAAAATAGACAATTTGCCCCTAAAATGTTTTTAAAGTTTATGAGAGAACTATAAAAAAATGGCATTCCTTCTTTTTGGGAGAGTGATAATCACACCATATGACCTGCTATTTAGGAAAGAAGAATTAATTGTCATTCACATTTTTTAAAATTCCTGAAATGGGTGTTTTGTTTTATTCCAACAATAAAGACAAGGTAGATTCTGAAACTGTTGTTAGGCAAGCAATCTGTTTCTTTTCAGAGTACTATAAATAACCAATGTATTTTAAACTGCATTGTGAAATCTTTTCAGGATTTTCACAAAAATTAAACATAAACATGATGAATTATGCTTTTCTTCCCCCTGTGATGGTGGGAGACTTATGATTGGAAGCTAATGTACTGTTTGTTCATTCTTCTTGAAAGAGATAGTGGAAATTTGCATGTCTGTGGAGGAATGCATCACAAAAATGTGGTGAAACTGAGAACTTGACAGAGTTAATATCTAAAGGTTAACAGGCTAAAGTCTAAAGGATTTACTCAACCTGCTATTTTAATCTCATGTAACAAAAAGAAAAAAGATGATCTGTTTTCTAATGCTTTCCCATTATGGATTGTGGATATTTTAAAAAATCAGATTGAATTTGAAATAATAAAACACCTTTAGAAAAGTTTTGCTCTTGAATGTTGAATTACATAGTTCGAATTTGATTTTGAATGAGGATTTTTTAATCTGAAAGAAGATAAAAAGACTGGCTCATGCAAGCCCACAATGTGAAGCTTTTGGCTGGGTGTGTCTGTGTGGGGGATGGGACGGGGACAATATGTACAGTATATCTTAATTTGAGAAGCTCTCCAAAACTATCTAAATAAAAAAGGGATGTATGTTGAAAACTATCAAAACATAATAATGATATCTATTAAATTACCAAGGATAATTTATATTAGCAAAACTGCTCTCCAAATACAAATCTGCATACATTTGCAAAACAGAAATAAAGTATATTAGGCAGAATACAGATAAAACAAATGTAACCTCTTATGTAGATATACACAAATATATTATTAAACTTATGCAGGAATGGGTAAGCATTATTTAACAATAATCATGAAGTAAGACAAATTGCAATTGTTTAGTTTCTCTAGACTACAGGGAGATTCTCATTGTGTCAATGTGGTAACCATATTTAGCCAAGATGGGAACTGTGATTTTAAATTTCTACTGGGATATTACAGTAAAGAGATGGATACTGTTAAGCCCATTGCTGCGCAGAGCCTTCCAGGACCCCATATGCAGTTCTTTTACACTTCAAGAGTATGATGTCCCAAACCAGACAGAGTTATTTTTTCTATATATAACTAGTCATATTCTTCCTGTTGTTGATGCAAGAAGAATGTTCTCCCTGCATCAACAAGAAGTTTGGACTGTCTCAGGAGCCATTAATACAATTAATACAATTCCACACAGGAATTATTGAATCAGTCATTTGTACTTCTATAACTGACTGGTTTGGTACAGCAATTAAACAGGACAGTTACAGACTCCAACGGATAGTTAGGACTGCAGAAGAAATAATTGCAACCCAGTCTGCTTTCCATAGAAGACCTGCATATTGCATGAGTCAGAAGAATGGCTGAGAAAATAACCACAGACCCTTCACATCCTAGACATACTCCTCCCCTTGGGATGCTGTTATAGGGCATCCTTTGGCATATTTACCTGCAAAAACATCTACACAGGGACATTTTTCCCTCATGCCATCACTTTGCTGAAAACCTAACTCACATATACAGTCTGATGTCTAAGTAGATTCTTCCACGTTGTATGGTTGTATTATTATTAATAACCCTCTCATCTTCTCTATTACCTCTATTATTGCTGTCATTATTATGATTATTACTATTCAGTTGCTTTGCGTGTGCATTGAGAGGTTCTGCACTGGAGACATATTCTTTGCACATCTAATCACAGTTGGCCAAATAAAGTATTTTCTCTTCTCTTCTCTTCTCTTCTCTTCTCTTCTCTTCTCTTCTCTTCTCTTCTCTTCTCT
>WNWU01013525.1:4588929-4652546 GCA_012654045.1 Ptyas mucosa
CTTCTCTTCTCTTCTCTTCTCTTCTCTTCTCTTCTCTTCTCTTCTCTCTCTTCTCTTCTCCCCTTCCCTCCCCTCCCCTCCCCTCCCCTCCTCTTGTCTTCTCCCCTCCCCTCTTCTCCTCTCCCCTCCCCTCCCCTTTGATCCCATCCCATCTCTTCCCTTCCCTTCCATCCCATCCCATTCCATTCTGTCAAACTTAAGAAGCTTGAAAAAAAGAAGAAGCTTATGTGATATGTCCCTTTTATTATATCTTTATTATATTAATTAGTTTTGGGAACTTTACCCTACATTGCACAAGCTTTCTAATGTTATTCCTCAGTGCCTCTTTGACTTCCTTGTTCCTTAGGCTGTATATGAAAGGATTGGTGAGAGGGGGCACAGCTGTGTATAACAGAGAGGAAATTTTTTCCATCTCTCTATTGACATCATTCTTTGGTAGCATATACACAATCATAAGTGAACCATAAAAAATGGAAACCACAACCAAATGAGAGGAACACGTAGAAAAAGCCTTCTGCCTTCCAGTGGTAGAAGGAATTTTCAATACAGCAGCTATAATATATATGTAAGAGATCAGAGTTAGGAAAAAAGGTGGAAGTGTGAATAGGACAGCCACAATAAATCCAATAATTTCTATCAAGCTAGTGTCAGTGCAAGAGAGATTAAGAACTGAGAAGTAGTCACAAAAATAGTGATCCATTTCATTTGAGCTACAAAATGTTAGTTGTAACATGAGATGAAATAATGTCACAATAGTTATAAATCCATTGATCCAAGATGCAGCAACTAATTGGATACAAGTTTGGGCTTGCATAATTGTTGCATAGTGCAGTGGTTTACAGATAGCTAGATATCGGTCATATGACATTGCACAGAGTAAGCAACATTCTGTAGCCTCTAAGGAACCAAAGAGATACCACTGTGTGAAGCAGCTGTTAAATGAAATCATGTTGTTTCCAGTAAGAAGAGCAAAAAGCAATCTTGGAAATATATTGGAGCTGTAGAAAACCTCCAAGAAGGAGAGGTTCCCTAGGAAGAAGTACATGGGTGTGTGAAGGTGATGATCAAAGATAACTAGTGCCACAATGAGAGTGTTTCCAGTTACAGATACTCCATAAATTACTAGGAAGATCAGGAAAAGAAGTGTCTGTGCTTTATTGTATTCCCCAAATCCAAGAAGGATAAATTCTGTAATTTTTGTTTGATTTCTGATCATCATGGAAATAAGAACTTCATAGTCTGTTTAAAAAAAAGAATTAGGGATGTTATCACAGATAAACTGTTTCATTTTTTCAGACAGCTCCCAGAAGTTTATACACATTAAATTAAATATATTGGAACAAGATACAGAATCCTGTGAATGGAAATATGAAACCTGTCAAACAACCTTTCCTATCCTTATGCTGAGAGGGGACATTTAACATTGGAATGACCATGTGTCCCACCAACACTTTAATTATGTATTTGATTTCTTGTACAGAAAGTTAAAATAAACTATTGTGGGAGTTACTATAGTGCTGTAATATTCACAATGCATGAAAGAATTTAGTCTTGAACAGATCATCAAATTTAGCTTCAAAATCATCCTGAAAAACAGAAGATATCTTGCCTGAGATAGTAAGTTATCAGTTTATTGTTAAAGAATGGTTCACCTCTATGGCTTCAGGAACTGCTTTCCTAGGGTTGAGACAGACTGACTGGAAAAAGATTATCCAGCTCATTGGTGTGTTTAAAGAATTTGGGTTCCTTGCTCCTAGTCTAACACCATAATAACTAGATGATACTAGTTTTTATATTAAAAAAGATTCATTTTTGATAAGCATTTAAATATATGTTAGTATCCTTTTATCTATTTATGAATAATAGATTTAGATTTCTAAAGCCAATTAATCACCTTTAAAAAAAATCTTAATTTCTTATTAGTATTTAAGACTGTTTTCAGAAAAGAATTTCAACACCATTTTATCCATCCACAAAGACACATACCGATGTAGTGTACATATCTTTTATGTTAGAATTTTTAATTCTTTTATTTACAATGCAAATTAGATAAGAGTGTCCTGTATATTCAGAGTTAGTGGAAGATGATAGATTACAGATGATAGATTAGTCTTCTGACTAGTTCAATGTTTCTAGCTATTACCCATTTTCAAACCACCAGATATTTCTCTATTCCCCCTCCCTCTCTGCCTCTCCCTCCCTCTTTTTCTCTCTCTCCACTTCTCCCTCTCCCTCTCTTCTCCTCTCCCTTTCTTCTATATGCCTGTGGAGATTCTCAGTCATCCAGATCATGATTGTCTCAAAAGTACATTTTTCAAAAGGCATCTGGACAATCTATTCTTCTATTCCCCACATCAGAACTGTTGAATCTTCTTCAATGAGAAGTGAAATGTTTTGTTTTTTTAGTCCAATAGTGGACTAAAATTGGACTATTTTTTAAAAAAAGTCCAATTTTTTTAAAAAAACAACTTTGAGACTCCTTTAAAAATTGTTCAAGTAATAATATTAGTTTTCCACATTTATAATACAGATTTACTTAAGGTATTTTTTTAATCTATCAGAAACACATTAGGAACAAATAGTTATATAATGAGGAGTAGAAATCCATTTGCACAATCTAAAAGTTCTTACCTTTCTGTAGCTTAATAAATGTTTGTCTCTTTGTGTGTGTGCTTTGTTTTTCACAGGCAGAAGAAAATATTATAGATTCTTCAAGACAATACAAGTTATTTCTTTCTTAGTGACAAAAAATTATGTCACACAGCATTGTACACAAATGTGTAAGAACATTGATATTCAGCACAGAATACATTTTTTTACTTTACATCCAATAGATTGACTGCCGTGGTCAAGGAAGACAGCTTCCTCTGCCATTTTCCCTACCTTGTCAAATATCCTCCCTCCAGGTGAGCTCCTACCATCTTGGGCTTTCAATGAAGTTGACAGCATTGATAGGCCTCTTTCTACCTTTTAACATTTAACTTATTCTATTATTCTTTCATGTAGCTCTTTTTATTGATACGTCATGTTTTATATGGTTTTTAGACATTTATGTGTTTGTCTGTACACTGTTCAGAGTCACCTTGTGAGTGAGATAGGAAATGATAGATAGATAGATAGATAGATAGATAGATAGATAGATAGATAGATAGATAGATGTCGACTTCTCTTACCTAGGGTTCATCTGTACTGTACATTTAGGAACATCTTTTGAAAACCATAGACAGTCACAAGAATAGTATATTTATGTACATAATTTCATAGTAATATGCTATTAATAAAGTGTGAATAGTTCCCGCAAGGGAATGTCTGAAAATAGAATCCTCCCAGGATGTTTTTTTTTATGAAGAGGCAGAAATAATAAATAAGTCAATCACTGGGGAAATAATCTCATAAATGCACATATCTTAATCATTGTTTTGATATTACTACTGTCCAGAGATAAAATAGGGATGGCTTCTCTCTGTGCAGAATGGGAAGTTTTCTGACATGAATGTGGTATTAAGATTTATTGACCACATAGGTAGATTTTCTTTATGACTATCTGTCGCCAGCTTACCCTTCCAATCTTACAACCTTTTACCCAGTCAATACATCCACCTTGATATGTTCTTGTCTTTCCTTCCATTTTTTACCAGCATTAATGTATTCTCTAGAAAACTAAACCTTGCACAATGTATCTAAAGTAGCTTGGTCATTTGGGCCTCAAAGGAGAACTTTAGTTTGATAATTTGGTTTGGTGATGCATTGGTTTGTTTTATTGACTGTCTATGGTAATATCAGGAGTTTTCTTCAGCACCAAATTTCAGAAGGATCAACACTCTTTCTGTCCCACTTCTTCAATGTTCAGCTTTTGCCCCAATCACAAGCACCATATCTTTCTTGCAAATTCTCATGATTTCAAATTGAATTTAATCATAAATATAACCAATTCTCTCTTCCTATGCACAAGTGTGATTAAAGCAAATTTTAGGTAATCATATTAAAGGGAAGTCTAATTGATCTTATCTCATAATTGATGTCATTGTAGCCAAATACTTTTTTTGTAGATATAAGAGCCACTTCTTTTGTTTTGCTGGACTTCTTTGTTTTTCATTTTCCAAGTGGTAAATATATGTATCAATTATTCCATTACTGGGAACAACAATTTCCTTTCTGGACTAATTAATTCATGCCAATGTTTTCCCATCAAGTTTTAAAATTTTAATTTCCAGCAACTGTCAAGATTTCTCAGTATGTTTATTTGGATATTCAGTTGTGTTTACTTTCAGCTCAAGGTTTATGTCATAATTTTAAACCACTCCCAGTCATCTCAACCTTTAGAATTTAAAAATTAAAACAAAAAATTAAAATTAATCACACAAATTAATAGAGGTCCATATCTCAATTACACTCAAAGTACTGAGCTCCAGAGAAAGATTTTGATGCTTCAATATTTTTGGAGATTTTCCCTTGAGATCTCCTATTATACATATTTTTAGGAGAACTTAGCTTCTAAATATCTAGGGATATCTCCTTAATTTGTCAGATAAATCATGTTCAATGTGAGATGCCATCCATTAGTTACTTAATAACTTGTATATTAAGTTCAAAGGAAGAAAGCCTGGACTTTCAATGAAGATACAATAAGGACCTGGAACATTCAGAGTTCTGGATCTATTTTTCATCATTAAAGCTATAATATATTAACATATAATGAAAGTAGAAATTTCTGCTACAGAAACATTGAAAGTAAGATTTATGCTGATGTACTAATTATTTCAATAAATTCAGAAAGAAAGAAAAAATCTTGCAAATCAATAACATTAGATAGGGGCTAAGGTAAGCCCCTATCATTTTATCATTAATATATATGATTTGCATGCTTTACATTTAATTGATTATCATAATATCAAAAGTAACTTACTTTTCTAACAAAATAATTCATATTAGGATAAATAATGAGCTATCTATTGATTGAAATTTGAATTATTAAATATCTGTAGGTTATCTTTGTTTTGCCTTTCTTTCCCCCCCCCTTTTTTTGCTACTGGTTCTTGAATATTCTTAAAATTCTAGGATTCAAGCACTATTTATATATATATAACATATATAACATATATAACAAAATATATATGGTATAACAAAATAAGAAAAGAATGGAAGTTGGCTAGATGCAGAATTGATGTTGCTGTTATTTTTCTCACTTGCAGGGATGAAAGTGTCAGCCCATCTTTCCTGAATGTTAGTAAATACCGATCAATATTCTAATTGTTTTGCAAAGATGATTATCTGATTTGTTGGAAAGTAGTTTGTATGACTTTTCTATCTATTTTACAATTCTGCATACTATCAAGGAATGGGAAACTAGCAGCTCAGTATATGCTAAATTTCCATGAATGTAGCTATTAACAAAAATAAGGCTAATCCTGAAAGTAAAAAAAAAAAAAGTTTGAGAGAACAGAATTGTACTTACTGGATCATAATCAACATAATACTCATAGTACTAACCATTTTAAAACACAATTGTAATGATTGTATCAATTATAGAACTTTCAATGATTAAAATTTCAACTCTGATTGTACTTAAATATGACTATAATCATAACCATCTCCCAAAGAGATAATTTTAATAGGAACTTCAAGGCCCCCAAATCAGCAATGTTTATATTGTGATTTAGATTTACCAGCTAAGCACGACTCATCAAACTACTAAACCATGGTCTTTATTTTCTCAGAGCAAAGGTAATTAAATTAATAATTCAGGCTGTGATATGAAATCTGGAGATATATTCTGTGTATGAGATACAATGAAAGATTGTATCTCATACACAGACTGTACCTATGTTTGCTTTCAGGGAATACCTGGGAGTTAAATGAGAAATATTGAGAAAATTCTGAACTGTAATGAAATGAATTGTATGGCTATGTCTATCTTAGACACCAGAAATGAAACTTCACTCAGATATGTCTCTTTTAATTTCTAATTGTTCAGAATGAAAAAGAGTGCACTGACATTGGTAATTGTTTCCTACTACAATATCACATCAGTCATTTACCTTAATAGATGCATGGAAAAGAAGGTTAAGAATGGATGAGGAACAAAGAGAAAACCAAACTCATGTGACTATATTTATTCTCCTGGGATTCCAAAATTTGGAACATCTGTGGATCCTTCCATTTCTGGCATTCCTCTTTAGCTATATTTTCACAATGACAGGGAATCTTCTCATTTTTGTTCTTGTTGTAATTGACCAACATCTTCACACACCCATGTACTTCTTCCTTTGTAACCTGGCATGCCTAGAGATCTGCTACAGCTCAACTCTCAGTCCCATACTGTTGACTACACTTTTGATGAATGGAAAGGCAATTTCATTCAGCAACTGCTTTCTGCAATTATTTTTTTTCGGCTACTGTTTGGGGACAGAATGTTATTTGCTATCTGTGATGTCTTATGACAGGTACTTAGCCATATGTAAACCACTGCATTATGCAACAGTTATGAATACCAGGAAATGTGTCCAGTTAGCAGCAGTATCTTGGACAAATGGCTTCATAGGCATTTCTGTAATAATGACTGCAATGCTGCAGTTAAAATACTGTGGTCCTAATGAAATTGATCATTACTTTTGTGATTCTGTGCCACTTAAAGAACTTTCTTGCAGTGACACATATTTGGTGGAACATCTAAATTTAATCTTGCTATTTATTTACACTATGCCTCCATTTCTAATAACCTTGGCATCCTATATATACATTATAGCAGCCATCCTAAGAATTCCATCCACTATTGGAAGGAAAAAGGCCTTCTCTACCTGTTCTTCCCACCTCAGTGTTGTTTCCATTTATTATGGCTCTTTAATAACAGTGTATCTTTTGCCACCATCCTCTACAATGAACAAAGTTTGTTCTCTTTTGTACACAATTCTTCCACCATTGGTTAACCCTCTTATATATAGCCTTAGAAACAAAGATGTAAAGAAAGCTTTGAGAAAAGTAAAAAATAAAGTAGCAATGTTCAATCTAATCCAAAATATGTTGAGACTTCTGGTTAATGTTAAAAACAAATGAGAGGGAGGGAGGGAGGGAGGGAGGAAGGAAGGAAGGAAGGAAGGAAGGAAGGAAGGAAGGAAGGAAGGAAGGAAGGAAAGAAAGAAAGAAAGAAAGAAAGAAATTAATTGGGGAGAAGAGAAACAGAGACATGCAGGGTGTATAGTCCTCTTTTCATGTGAATAAAAATGTTTTTAGAAAAAAGACTTTTCACTTCTTTTTTGGGGGAGGAAGAAATTTTAAGACCATATGTCTATATCTATACATGAATGTACATGAATTAACATCCTGAATATTTTAGGTTTTTAGATACTTTTACTTCAAATAATGAATAATTGCACTGTATTTTAACCTTAATTTTCCAAATAAAATAAAAAAATATTCAAGAATGATTGAATTACAAGATACGTTACATACATTTCATTGTCTGAAAAATCAGAATTTTAACCACTCTAAAAATATTATTTGCATTGGGTTATGCAAATTTTATTCATGTCTTGTGGAATGGGAAATGTGTATAAACAGGATTTGCTTAGAATACAAAAGAAAAGTCATAGCAACATAGATAAATATGATAATATGATTGAAAACAAAGCAGATCAAGGAATTGAAGAGGAAAATTTTGTTGCAGCTTTATATCAAGAAATAAAAATTGTTCCCTATCCATTCATTTTTAATGGTTGATTGATCTGTTCTAAAGCAATTTACAGATATTTATTCATAGTTCTGTTTTCTTCAATTTCATATTAAGCTGCAGACATTTTCTGAGGTTCATGAGGAAACCAGGATGCTATTAAGCAATTAGTCATATAATACAATGTCAATCTTTATAGCTACTCCACTGGAAAGCTGATTTCCCCAAATCAGTAACTTTTAAAAGCAATTCAGTTTTGATTTGCCCTATGCTGATTTTCCAAAAGTTGCCACAAAGCAATTTTTATCTTTATTATATATTTTATCATTGTATCATTTTTATCTTTTTAGCATTCCAATCTAACCAGCAAAGAAATGAAATGCACCATTGTGCAATATATCATTTTAGATAAATGATTTTATTTCCTTTCAAAAAGTAGACAGTATTTTGTACAGTAAGTTTGAACTATACAATATTTTTAAACAAGACCAATTTTTCAGGAAGAAAAATTCCTCCGTCACTGCTCCATGTGTGTCTCTTCCGAAGCGGCATGCTCGGTGGAAGAGGACAACCATCCCAGATAGAAGGAATGTACCACTTCAGTCGAGGGTATTCAATAGCTACATTCCCCTGCTAGAAACTCCAAACAATCTGAAGGCATCCATATAAGTTCTTCTTAGATTCATAGAATTAGTTTTTTTTTAGTTTTATTCATTTCTGTCTTTAGCAGACAGCTAATAAAAATGTATCCAACTGTTTTTTAAAATAATTAACTTTGGCTCAATTGTGCTGAGGTACATTCTGGAAAAGAGAAGTTTCCTGAGGATGGGTTCCAATATGGGTCCAGAAACTTGGAAGACTAAACTCCTGTTCCTGGGACTGAGTCAGATAGGATCCTGCAACATTATGAAATCCTAATTCAATAGCATAATCCTGCTGTTATTTTCTCAAAAGATTTGTTCTAATATTGCATTTTCTATGTAACAGCCTGGACGGTTTTTTTAAAGATATAGTATATTTCAAATAAACAGTCTACAATTAAAAATTCAAAAACAAAACACACACCAAGTTGTTAAACCAATTTTCACCAGCTTTTCAAACTCCCCTATTGGGGGAAGATAGATCAGTTGATGGTATGAAGTGGACTGACTGTACACATTTCAGGCTAGATTACAGCACCGAGACAGACTTTGTGTCAGTGATCTAATTTGTTCTATTTTCATCGCTGCCATGAAGATCCAAGAGAAAAGAACAAAAAATAGTTAGCAGAAGCGATTTGAAGTTTTAGTAGCCTGACATTTGATTTAGTGTTCTTCTCCCCCTTAGTAGATAATGTAACCCAGGTGATGGAGGGAGGGGGACATTCCTGTGATCTGAAGTAGTTGGCAGAAGAGACTGACTTGGAAGATGGCCAATGGGTGCTGGGATTTTGAGAAGCGGAAAGGGAGAGGTTGGTTTCAGAGAATCAGTTTTGGCTGCAAATGAGTTCAGGTCGGATCATAAATTCTTCAATAAATGAGAGATTCATCAAAGACTTTGTGTTTGAGAATGAAATTTATTTGAGATTATGTCGAAACCTGACAGACAGCCAAAACTCCTTTCCAAGCCAGGCTGGCTGACTTCAAAGCTTCCACCTCCCCTCCGGATATTTGGAGTGAATGGAGAAACAGTCTGGACGCCATGGCGGGGAGCCATTTGTCCAAGGAAAGTTTATTTCAAGCAACTGGAGGAGAGCCAGTCCTGACTCCAGCCAGCTTGGATACCTCGGGGCTTCATTTCCTCCCTCCCCCAATTAAGCCGCAGGATAGCCCAGCTCGGACCGGGACGTGAGCCAAGGAGAAGAGAGATAAGTACACGGGCCCCTTGCCAAAAGCTGCAGAGGCTGAATTTCCCTTCCCGAATGTCCAGGGAAAGGGGAAACTCCTAAGTGAGTTGGGGAGGGTGGATTGGCTACTGGATTGGCAGCAAGCCAGGCAAAAAGAAGTTTCAGGGAAGCCACTTCCAGCCCCCATAGATGAATTGAAGGAGAAGTTTGACAGTGCCACCCTTCTGGAGGAGGAGAAGCCATCATGCAGGCCAAAGGAGAGGGGGGACCAGCCGAGCCTGCTCAATCGAGACACCCTAGGCGGAGGCGCAGCCCTTCCCCCCCCAATGGCAGAAGGAGGGGAAGCCCAAAGCCTCATTCATGGGTCCCTCCCTTGCAAAGCAAGCAAAGCTGCCCAGACCGAACACCACCCCCCTACCCTAAACTGAGAGGGGAAGAAGAAGAGTATTGGCACCAAGAGCAGGCTTACAGAGCCCCGCACTGGGAAAATAGAGCAGCGAGGGAGGGCCCACCCTGCTTTAGAGGGAAATTCGATGGTGACCCAGACCAACTGGCACAATTCCTCGATACAGTTGAAATCTACATAGAAAGTTATGGGAACCTCTACCCATTTCTCAGAGCCCTGGTCAGTGCCATTGCAGAGGGTCTGGAGGGGGAAGCAAGGACGGGGTCAGCAGCCCTATAAAAGAGCAGGGCCTCCCAACTGCACGATGCTGATGGGTTCTTGCAACTGCTACAAGCCCAGTTCGAAGAGGCAGAGAAGGACCCCTATGTAGAAGACGAGTTCAGGAACCTGATGCAGAAGGGGAAACCTATCAGAGAGCATATCTGTGAATTCAGGAGAGTCATTAGGACTCTACCTCCCCTACCCGAGCGGCTACTGGTGTACTTTTTTAGGACGAGCTTGGATAAGTGAATTGGCCAAGTGATCACTTATCGAGACGTCCCAAACTGACTCTCTGATTGGTTCCGAGTAGCAATAAGAGTTGACAGGGGGTTGCGTGCCAACGACATGCCGAAACAGCCAGGTAGCAGGGAGGGAGGCCAACCTGACCGGAGACCACCTGACAGACAAGAAACCATGACACCACAGCCCGCCCAGAGACCAGTCGTCCCATGGAGCCCACTGAGGTGCTACAGGTGCGGGGGGATCAGCCACCTGGCAGCAGCGTGTGGAAGCCTGAGACCAAGACAAGACCCACCGCCCAGGGCACGCCCAGAACAAGGACCCAAGCGCGCCGCCAATGCACCAAGGAAAATCCCCCAGGGTCCAGAGGCCTTCGCCCATCTGTCCAAAGCCAGAAGGACCCCAGATGAGGGAAACCAATCCCCCTAGTCATGACAGCGAGGATGAGGGTGAAGACGACCCAATGGTGAGTGGACCCATCTATCCTTTTCTTTTCCCTATATGCCTAACAGCCCCAAAGACAGGGACCCAAGGGACTTTCCAAGCCCTAATAGACTCAAGCTGCACGAGGTGCCTGATTAATCTACCCACAGTCCTAAAATTGGGGATCCGTGCCAAAAAACTCAGCCACCCAATCCAATTTGAACAAGTTGATGGATCCCTAGTGGGGGGGACTTATGCCACACATCTGACCGAGCCAGTGAGGCTGGAGCTAGCAGACCACTGGGAAAAGATCTGATTTATAATAGCCCCCAAAATGACAGACCCAGTTATACTAGAACTCTCATGGATAGACAAGGGGGCCCAATCATCTGGTGGCAAGAAGGGACCCGCAGGCTGAGGATTGCAAAGGGCCCCCAACCCCTACTGCTCCAACTAGGGGAGATGGTCCCCATACAGAAGCCCCGATTTTTCCCACCGCGGCAAAGGAAGAAGGCACCAATGCAAGCCCCCCCCGAAGGTACAACAGAGCAATTGGGGGACACATCCGACAGCTCTCACGATAAAGAACAGATTCCAGAGAAGTACCAATACCTTGCAGAGGTGTTTAGCGAAGCCTAGTGTGACGTTCTCCCACCCCACCGCAACGCTAATTGCACCATCGAGATCATCCCCAGAGTGAAATTACCAAAATCTAAGCTATATGCCATGATGCCCCGCGAGATGCAAGAAATGCGGAACTACATAGACAAGAAGCTACAAAGGGGAAGTCCTACATGAGCACCTCTACAAAGGGGTTCTCGTCTACCTGAACGATATCCTCATTTACATGGAAACCTTAGATGAACACGTACCCCTCCTCCGCCAAGTATTGGAGAAACTGCTGGGGGCGAACCTGTATGTAAAACTGTCAAAATGCGACTTCCACCAATCACGCCTAGACTACTCAGGTTTCCGAAAATCAAATGACGGGGTAGAGATGGAGTACAATCAGTTCTACAAAGGAAACCCCCTCGCACATGCAGACAACTGCAGAGCTTCTTAGGTTTCGTGAACTTCTACAGACAATTCATCCCCTCGTTTGCAAAAATTGCCAAACCTCTGATGGACCTCCTAAAGATGGGGAGTCTGATGAGGAAGCCCCATCCAGGACAGCCCCTACTGTGGGACCCGACCTGCCAATGGGTATTCGAAATGCTAAAAGAGATGTTTGCAATAGAACCTGTCTTAAAGCATCCTGACCCTGAACAGCCTTTCATCATCCAAGCTGATGCCAGCGACATGGCAGTAGGGGCTGTGCTGCTCCAAAAGAACGGCCAAGGGAACCTACAACCTTGCGCCTACACCTCCCGAAAGCTCACCGACACAGAGAGGTGATGGGCGGCGTGGGAGAAGGAAGTGTTTGCAGTAAGATGGGCACTGCTGACCTGGAGACACCTACTAGAGGGGGGCCAGAGACCGTTCGAAGTTTGGACTGATCACAAGAATCTTGAGGCCCTCAGAGCCCCGTGGAAGTTGTCATCCAGGCAAGTCCGTTGGGCGCAATACTTCAATCATTTCAACTTCAAGCTCAAGCATATCCCGGGGGGGAAGAACTTCCTGGCCGATGCACTCTCCCAGATGCCCCAATATAACAGTGAGTGGAAGCAGGTAGTGAACTCCATCATCCCCTCTACCCAGGTTGTGGGCCAGGTGGTCACCAGACAGCAATGGCGCAGCCAGCAGGACCAACTTGAAAGTGATTTAATGACAAAACTAAAAACCGAAACAGCGGCGGACCCCTGGTTCCGAGACAATCAACACCTCCTGACAAAAAGGGATGACCTAGCATGGAAGGGGGTGAAGCTCTATGTCCCACAGACTCTACACACCCTGATCCTTAAGAGGAGCCATGACGTTAAACCAGTGGGACATTTCGGCTTCCTAAAAACTCTGCACTTAGTATGAAGACAGTTTTGGTGGCCCCACATGAGAAAGGATGTAGACAGTTATGTAAAAAGTTGTACCATTTGTGCCACAATGAAGACACGACCAGGATGCCCTCCTGGACTGTTGCAACCAGTAGCTGAACCGACAAGACCATGGGAGGAGATTGCAATGGACTTTATAGTAGAGCTACCGAGGAGTGGTGGAAATACAGTGATCTGGACTGTAATAGACTTATTCTCCAAACAGGCACACTTTATTCCTTGCAGCAGGCTGCCCTCAGCCCGCCAGTTATCTAAACTATTCGTGAAACACATCTACTGCCTGCATGGAGTCCCCAGAAGAATCATCTCCGACCGAGGGGTCCAGTTCACTGCAAAATTCTGGAGGCAGTTCCTACGATCTATAGGGTCATCCCAAGGCCTCAGCTCGGTGTTTCACTCGAGCACCAATGGGGGGGAGAGAGACTGAATGCTACGATAGAACAAAACTTAAGATGCTACGTCGACTATCAATAATCCAATTGGGCAGACCTCCTATCTTTTGTGGAGGTCGCGTATAATAATGCTGTCCACAGTAGCACGGGATTAACCCCATTTAAAATAGCGAGTGCTATGGATTTCATCCCCATGCCAGAGTACCCGAGGGAGCCCCCTTCCTTAGTCAGTTTGACCGACTGGATGGCAATGTTGAGGGAAACCTGGGAGAACGTTAAGAGGACATTGGCCAAGGTGGCACAGTCCTATAAGAAACAAGCAGACAAGCACCGAACTCCGCAACAACCATTTCGAGTGGGAGAGAAGGTATACCTCTCCACCAAGTATCTGAGGCTTAGACTCCCAAGCAGGAAATTGGGCCCGAAATTTATAGGACCATTTCCTATAGCAAAAATAATCAACCCGATTACAATGCAATTGCAGTTTCCCTGGCTACTAGGGAAGATACACCCCGTTTTCCACAGCAGCCTCCTGAAGCCTGTAGTGGGGTCAACTTTAAGGCCAACACCATGTGACCTCCCCGGGCCCCTGGGCATTGGGGGCCAAACTCACTATGAGGTGCAGCGAATTCTCGATTCAAGATGGCACAGGGGGCGCCTCCAATATTTAATTAAATGGAAGTGTTGTGGCTCCGACCCCTGAGGCCATCGCATCGGAGGAAGAAGGCTCCGAACAGGAGGGAGAGGAGTCAGCCAGGCCTCCCTCCCCCGGCCCCTCCTCCCTGGTAATTCATCAGCTGCCGGCCGAAGGAGAGGAGATGAGTCAGGAGCCAGGTGTCTCCGATCAGTCGGAGGATAATGAGGAAGGCCAGAGGTGGCTGGACCCACGCCAGCACCGGCGTGATAAGAGAGCTCAACAAATGAGGAAGCATGCCAGGGATTAGCAGAGTCACAGGCCACACCCCACAGGTTATTTAAGGAGTGGGGAAGCAGTTGGAATTCTGTGACGGACAAAGTTTTACCCTGGCTAGTCCTTGGAGCTAAGCATCAGCCGGCTGGAAAGATTTGGACTTTTGACTTATGTTTTCCTTAATTGGGGTGTACGTGTTTTGTTATCTGGCGGAGGTATTCCCCCCCCCTTGTTTAGCAAAGACCTTGGCAGCCGGTTTACAAAGGGCTGCCAAGCCGTGATAACGAACCTTCCGTGTGTGTGCTACTCCTTTAACCCTCGTCTGTCTGTGTGGGTTTGTGTGTGTGTGGAGGACGGGGACAGAACAGGAAGGGTTACCCATTATCCGAGGCCTCCTGGGTGAAGAGCACAAACATCCAAGCTGACCACCTTATAGCCAAATTCCATGCAGATCACCTGGACAAGCCGGGAGAGGGGGGGACACACCCTCGGACAGGATAACGGTTGTTACTTTGTTGTTTTCCCCTTGGGGGGAAAAGGAAGGGAGAGGGGCCGGATGTCAGCACTGCAAGTTTCTTTCTTTCCAGTGCTGTCATGAAAGAAGGAAAAAAAGGGGGGGGGGAGAAGAAACAGGTTACCTTTCACCCAGTTGCTAAATCGGCAGATAATGTTCCTAGGAGATGAGATGGGAGGGGGGAATTCCTGGGAGGTGAAGTAGCTAAGGGGATAGGAGTAACATAGAAGATGACCAATGACATGCTGAGACAAAGGAATGGAAAGGGAAGGTTTGAGGGGTTAGCAGGTCAGTACTGGCACCGACAGAGTTGGGCCAGACATGTTTGTACTAAATAAAAGAAGGATTTCATCAAAGACTTTTTGTTTGGAAAATGTGATTATTTAGACAACGTCTGAACCTGACAACTGATTCCCTTATCTCCTAAATTTTGAAATTAATAGGAGTTACATTTGGCACATACTATACAATTGTAGAAGATAAAATAACAGAGTTGGAAGGGTCCTTGGAGATCTTCTAGTCGAACACCCTGCTTAGGGAGGAAACCCTACACCACTTCAGACAAATGGTTATCCAACATCTTTTTAAAAACTTCCAGAGTTGGAACATTCACAACTTCTGCAGGCAAGTTGTTCCACTTATTAATTGTTCTAACTGTGAGGAAATTTCTCTTTAGTTCTAAGTTGCTTCTCTCTTTGATTAGTTTCCACCCATTGTTTCTTTTTTTTAAAATCAATTTTTATTTTAAAATAAAAATAAAACATAAAAACAACATCATTTCAAACAATCTCAGACAGTGTATCGATCGGTTAACCTCTTTTTGTGCTCAATCCCATTTTCAAAATATCAATATATGACCAAAGCTTATTTTCATAAAGAAATATTTCCCTTATTTTATCTCAACTTCCACTTCGTATTTCATATTTCTCCATATTTTATTATCTATTCATTGATAAAATAAATCCCATATCAAATAATATTGTTTGTCTTCCTGTTCTCTTATTTCAAATGTCAATTTACTCATTTCAGCACAGTCCATCATTTTCTTAATAATTTCTTCATCAGTAGGTATCCTTTCTCCTTTCCAATTTTTAGCAAATACAATTCTAGCTGCTGTTAAGACATTCACGATTAAATATTGCAATTCTTTATTATATGTTTCTGGCAAGATCCCTAATAAAAATATCTCTGGTTTAAAGTCAATATGTCTCTTTGTCATTTTTTCCAACCACACGTGTAACTTAGTCCAATATCTCCTTGCTTCTGTGCATGTTCACCACATACTGTATGGTAATAGGATCCTGGAGTCTGATGGCACTTCCAACATTTCTCTGATTTATTCTTGAACATTCTGGCTATCCTCATTGGGGTAACTGCCACCTGTAAAACATCTTATACAAATTTTCCTTATATGCTGTAGACATTATCATTTTATAATTATGTGACCAGAATTTCTGCCATTTCTCTAAATCAATACCATAACCAAAATTTTCCTCCATGCTATCATTGATTCTTTTACTTGGTCTTCTTCCAGTTTTACCTCTAGCAAGTATCCATACAACTTTTTAATTACATGGTCATCAGAATCCATTAAAATCTTATCTAAATTAGTCAGAATATTATAAAAACCTTCTTGCTTGAGATGTTCTCGATATTTTTTTTATTTTTTTATTTTTAATTTTATTAATATGCTGCCCTTCTCCGGAGACTCAGGTCAGCTTACAATGCATTAAGTAATAGCCTTCATACTTTTGTGTATTTTTTATACAAAGTCAGCTTATTTCCCCTACAACCGGGTCCTCATCTAGAAAATCTAGATGATATCTAGAAAATATTTGCAAATATGAAAACCAGTCCATTTTACATCCCTGATCTTCTAGTTCCTGCTTTAATTTAAATTCACCCTTTTCATCCAATAATTCACTATATCTAATAATTTGTTCCCTTTTAAATATTACTGGAGATGAAAAAGCTTCAGTTGTAGATACCCAGACTGGAATCTTCAAATAATAATGTTTTTTAACCTTCTCCCAATTCAACAATAAAGCTTCACGTATCTGATGCCTTCTAAAATACCCTTGTATTTTTGTTCCTTTATACCATAAAAAGGCATGCCACCCCATCAACAAATCATGCCCTTCCAAATTCAATAATCTGGTGTCTCTCAAAGTTATTCACTCTTTAATCCACATTAAACTTGCTGCTTGGTAATACAATTCAAATCAGGCAAGCCAAAACCACCCCTAATTTTAGCATCTTGTAACAACTTTAATTTTATTCTCGCCTTTTTTCCCTGCCAAATATATTTCAATATCATTTTATTTAAATCTACAAAAAATTCCTTACCCAACTTGATTGGAATTGTCTGAAATAGATACAAAATTCTAGGCAAAATATTCATCTTGATAGTTGAGATCCTACCAATCAAAGATAGCTGCAAATTTCCCCATTTCACCAAATCTTGTCTTATCTGTTGTTTATTAAGGTTATTGTAATTATTTTCTTTAAGTGCGCTACATCTTGGTGTTAAATATACCCCAAATATTTTACTTTATTTGTAACCTGCATTTTTGAAATCTCCATCAATTCATCTTTTTGCTTTTTCAACATATTTTAGTCATTATCTTCATTTTATCTTTGTTGATTTTCAGTCCAGCTACTTTCCCAAATTCTCTAATAGTTTCTAACAATTTATTAATTGTTATTAATGGTTCTTCAATGTTAAAAACCAAATCATCTGCAAAGGCTTGTAATTTATATTCTTTTTTTTTGGATTTTCATACCTTTTATCTCTTTTTCTTCTCTAATATTTCTATTTAAAACTTCTAAAGTCAATATAAACAACAGTGGGAACAGCGGACATCCTTATCTTGTACCTTTTTCTATCTCGATAGGATCAGTCAACTCTCCATTTATCATTACTTTTGCCGTCTGTTTAAAATATATAGCTTTGATTGCCTGGATGAATTTCCTACTAAAGCCCATCTTTTCCATTTGGAGTATCATGAATCGCCAATTTACATTGTCATAAGCTTTCCATTGTTTCTTGTCCTACCCTCAGGTGCTTTGGAAAATAGCTTGATTCCCTCTTCTTTGTAGCAGCTCCTGAGATATTGGAACACTGCTATCATGTCTCCCCTAGTCCTTTTTTTTATTAAACTAGACATACCCAGTTCCTGCAACTGGGTATGTTTTATATGTTTTAGCCTCCAGGCCCCTAATCATCTTTGTTGCTCTTCTCTGCACTCTTTCTAGAGTCTCAACATCTTTTTACATCCTGGCGACCAAAACGGAATGCAGTATTCCAAGTCTGGGCTTTCCAAGGCATTATAAAGTGATATTAACACTTCACATGATCTTGATTCTATCCCTCTGTTTATGCAGTCTAGAACTATGTTGGCCTTTTTGGCAGCTGCTGCACACTGCTGGCTCATATTTAAATGGTTGTTCACTAGGACTCCAAGACCACTCTCACAGTTACTACTATTGAGCAAAGTTCCACATATGCTGTATCTGTGCATTTTGTTTTTCTTGCCTAAATGGTGAACCTTACTTTTTTCACTATTGAATTTCATTTTGTTAGATAGCGTTCAATGTTCAAGTCTGTCAAGATCCTTCTGTATTTTAAGCCTATGTTCTGGAATGTTGGTATTCCTGCCAGCTCAATGTCATCTGCAAATTTGATAAGTTCCCCATCTATTCCCTCATCCAAGTCATTGATGAAGATGTTGAAGAGTACTGGGCCTAAAACAGAGCCTTGGGGTTCTGCATACTTCCCTCCATGTAGATGCAGTTCCTTTGAGGACTACATGTTGAGTGCAGTTGATCAGCCAGTTACAAATCCATCTGGTAGTGATGCTGTCTAAACCACATTTTTCTACTTTATCTAGTAATAGATTATGGTCTACTTTATTAAACGCCTTACTGAAATCCAAGTAAATTATATGGACAATATTCCTCTGGTTCATTAATTTTGTCACTTTGTCAAAGAATTTAATAAGATTAGTCTGCATGATCTGTTTTTGACAAACCCTTGCTGGCTTTTGGTTATTACTTTGTTTGCTTCTAGGTGTTCGCTGATTCATTGCTTGATTATCTTTTCCAGAATCTTCCCTGGTATTGAGGTCAGGTTGATAGGTCTGTAGTTTGCTGGATCTGTTTTTTTCCCCCTTTTTTGAAGATGGGAACTACATCAGCTCTTTTCCAGTCCTCTGGCAGTTCCCCTGTGCTCCAGGATCTTTGAAAGATATAGTTTAGTGGTTCTGAGATCTCGTCTGCCAGTTCCTTCAGGACCTTGGGATATAATCCATCTGGTCCTGGTGATTTGAACTCGTCTAGGGTAGACAGGTGTTCACTTACCATTTTCTTCCCTATTTTAACTTGTATTCCTAATCTGTTTTTTGTGGTGCTGTTTTTAATAGGTTGTACTGTTTTTTCCCTTTATGTAAAGACAGATGCAAAAATGAGTTAAGTAGTTCTGCTTTTTCCCTGTTACTTGCCACTTTTCCCTTGTTCCCATTCTATACTTTTTGGGAAACAAAGTTGTTTGCTAGGTTTGTTAGGAACCTGTTGGATCTTCCATTTGGTGCAGTTTGTCCCCCAGTTGATGTCAGAGTAGTTAAAATCCCCCATTACTATTGTGCTTCCTACATACATTAGGTAGCTGTCTAGCAAAAAGCTCATCTATTTCCTCTGTTTGGTTGGGTGGCCTATAGTATAGACCTATGGCAATGTCATTTTTCCCCCTTTATTTTTTAAAAAATAATTTTTATTCAACATTTACATCTTTAACATCCTTGTTACATTTTTACAGCTTTCCGATACCGGCATCTTTGATAATATCTATAACCAACTATATATACATACATTTTATATATTACTTACTAATTTCTATATTCTCTACAATTTACACCCCTTTAATATTCCCCCCCTTTAATATTGACCCAAATTCATTCAAGATATATTTTTTTCATTGTTGTGCTCTATTTCTGTAGAGATGTAGTTATTTATTATATATAATGCAACTCTACCTCCTCTTTTATTTGGTCCACTTCTTTAAATAATTTAAATCCCACTAGCTGTATGTTCCATTTGTGGGTTTCATCCCACCAAGTTTCCATAATGGCAACAATATTATAACTGCCCTCATTTACTTGAATTTCTAATTCACCCTGTTTATTCCTCATACTCTGTGCATTGGTATATAGACATTTGAGTCCATTTTGATTGACCCTGTGTTTACTGTCTACATAACCTATGTTGTGACTGCCCATACTTTCTTGCCACCTGTTTGATTAGTGCACATGGTATGGCACTCACTATTAAATGCTTGTAGGTTCCCAGTGGTCTTCAAAGGCAGTCCCATATAAAATTTCAAGCAAAATATATAAAGCAAATTGGAATAGCCTATGTGGGTGTTAATAAGGTGATGAATTACTATTGCACAGACTTTACATTCTAAGTAGGATTACAACTACCACTCCAGCTGAAGCTAAACAAATGCCTCATGGGTATGGCCTCCACCTTTGTATCTAGCAATATCCATTGCTGTATATTTTGGAATATAAAATGCATCAGAGCATAAGACACAGCTTAGTTTTTGAGGAGGAAAATAGGGGGGGGGGGAATATCTGCCTACCCAGTATTCATCTGGCTAGCATCCTTAGTCTGGTCAGCTTCAGCACATTAGTTTGCTGGGTTTTTTATCCCCTGGTTGGGAATAAAAAACAGCTTCTAAGGCACAGCTGAGAGGAAGCAGCAATGACAAAAGCAGGCAAACCATGTGGGAAGATTGCTTCACTCAACTAGCACCTAGTTAGGGCTGAAAAAAAAGCTTCTAAAGAACAGCTGAGAGTCGGAGCAAAGCATGGAGATCGCCTCATTAAAGCACAGTGGAGAGTTGAAGATTGCTCGCTAGTGTCTCACTAGGGCCTCGTTAGGGCTGAAAAAAAGCTTCAAAAAAGCTACATTCAGAGTATAAGGCACACCCATATTTTCAGCCTTTTTAGCAGGGAAAAAGGTGCGTCCAAAAAATACAGTAATTAAATACTATGCCAAAAACACAGATTTGTTCTCTTAGGAAGTTTTCCATAAAAGTCAGCACTACAGAATCTCAATTAGCTAATAGTTCTACTTTACCTGGGTCCATCTTCAACCTACTTTATCACATCCAGACTCCAGGTATTGAAACAAGATGTCTACTCCATCACTAGTTTGATCTAGTCACATGAAAAATGGGCTATATAGTATATAGCATAAGGATGATATTGGATTCTTAACTGATGGATGTTCTCTCCCAAGTGCTTGAAGTATGTGTTAATTAAACAAAAAGAGACATCTGCCTCTTATGATATCCCATATGTGAGTAGCACCAACTTTAAACCTTTCACTATAATCACCCAATTTCAGAGTAAATCATTGTAAAATAATACTTTCACTCTAAAAACTTTGCAGGCATTCAGGAATGATATCATGACTAATGTTATTAAGCCCGAAGGAACCAGAAGAGGTTTAGCTATACTTGACTGAATTCCCGCATTTCTGTCCTCTGCCTGTACCTGGATCCAGATTTAAAGAATTCAGATAATCCATTTCTTCTAGAAAGTCTTCTAGTTGCATGTTTCCCTTTCCATTCAGTACCACCCCCTTGAAGATTGTCAAAATTGATTTAATCCAGGGAGAGTCTTGTAAATACAAGTCATATCCCAACTTCCTGCTCTCAGAAGATTCTCTTCTGCAATGAATCACTGACCAGATTGCATTCACAAGTGAAATTTGGATCCAGTCCACAAGTGACACAACCTAGAGAGCATTTCCTTTATTTTATCAGAGTCCACATGTCAGGATTCTCATATTAAAATGTAAGCAACTGCTTTAATTATCATATTTGAACTTTTCCATGAAGAATTAAGAATCAATTTCTGTAGTGCATTAATGATAGAACACAAGAAAAGTTTAGTAAAAAACTGCAGCCTCCTCATAAGAAAGTCACCTCAGGAGAGAAGGATCATTTGCAACATATGAAAATAAGATCTAGTCTAACAAAAGCAAGAGGATGAGGATGTGGTGTTAGAGAAAATTAAAGACTAATAAACTATTAAACTACTGTTATGAAGCCTTTGCAAATCAACTGTGCCATTCTTCTGAGTTGCCTGAATTTGAAACATTCTGCCATATTGGCCAGACAAAGGCACTACTTAAGTATCTTATTTTTCACAAATAAAGTACTGCTTAAATATTCATAGCTGAAAAAATTAGTAAGAATAATTTGTCAGAATAATCTGTCAGAATAGTTTACTTCCTTGGCTTCTTCTTCTTGTGCCATATCCGTCATCGGACGTTGGCGATCATGGCGATCATGGCGTTACTTCCTTGGCTAGGTATTTTATTTATTTTTTATTATTTTCAAACTCTGTCCTTGAAAGCTCAAGGGATTGAAGACAAAAACTTTCAGCAGACTTTTAAACAGTCCAGTGTTTCCTTTTTATTATTTGCTAGTCATGTCCCCTATTCTTTGTCTGCAGGAAGCTATGCTATAAAAGTAGATATTGCAAGATTCTGAACTGCGATTTCATTTGAGTGAGGAAATGATTTAATCATGACAAACACTTCATTCAACAATAGCTCTGAGGAAACCATGAACTCCATTTATATTTTTTGCTTTCTGAACAATGGTATTAAATCTTAGTAATATGAAAATGAGAAAATACTAAATGAATCAGAGAAGTGATACATCTACTCTGGCATCTTATTTTTGTACCAAGAACTTTTCAGAAATCCTGTAGGTCAATTTCTCTCCTATTCTCTCCAATCAATAATCTAATAGCAAAATAGGTTAAAAACAAAATGACTCAAAAACAAAATATTGAGTGAGGATTTTGGAAATTACCACAATCTATCACATTACTTCAAATGTAATTTGAATTTCAACAGAGTTGAGCATTCCCACCTCAGTCATTACTCAAAATCTTCTGAGACTTTTTTTAATAATACCCAAAGGAGCATTTTATAAAATAAAACCTCTGTTCTCATATAAGCTAAGTGGAACATAACAGAAGATCAATTATTGTTGGATAAATAAGATGTAGTAAGTCATTGTATCCTAATATGTAAATCTGTATCACATAATACTTTTTATTAAGCTTTCTGAGTTATGATTTTGATTTAGTTGAAAAACCTATGGTCTATGTTATAATGTTGATTCTGATTCTTTACTTGACACACTTAAGTAAATTAATGAGATTTATTATTTATTTAGATTTCTTTTTCATGAAAGAGTGGATTGTAGTCAGCAATACAAGAATCTTGAAGTTAATTCTGCTTCCTTTATCTCTAACTTAATCAAAGATTACTCATTACTGTAAAAATAGAGAGGGAACATTTATGTTGTTTAAGGTATTTATTGATGTGTCAATAAATTTACTTTAGTTTTACTTTATAAATGTAAATTTAAAATGTAAATTTATAAATTTACTTAACATTTACTTCACCACCAAACATAATCCATAATTATCCATTTTTGAATCTGGGAATTTTGTCAATTTTTTTATTATACATTTGCTGTTTGGTATGTAGATGCTTTATACTTCTTATATCTTACCCATTAATATAATATAATTACAGCTATTTTTATAGCATTTTTCTAGACATGGGTATGGATAGAGTTGCTTAAATTTGGCACAAAATTTATGTATATACATTTCTTTTCCTACTATCTCTATCTCTTTCATATCCATTAGAATTTTTCAACATAGTAAAAAAAGTATTCAAAAAACTAAAAAAAGAAAAATAAAATATATATTTTTAAAAAGAACATAAATTTTAACTGAAATTATCTTAATTTTTATGCACATAATTTATGTTTTCAGTATAAGCAGTAACTACTCTTTCTATCCTCTTAGGGGTCACTTTTGCTTATTAAAGAGATATATATTTTAAAAATATGCATTTTTAAATGCATTGCTGTAAGATAATATAAGCAAGAAAGATAAAGGAGCTAAATGATTAATATATGTGTATGTGAATACACTTCTGCCTTTAAAAGGATAACTCTATTCCAAATGTATTACTTTTCAGAATATATAAGTGAAATAAATATGCAGGCCTAATGTTCAATAAGTCTACATAATAACTTTGCTATTACATTCTTAAACACATTAAATATTAGTTGTGAAAGAAGCTGATTTACTTGCAGAGCTGAAACTGGAAAATAACATATTTTAATGATGTGTATATTATAACAATTTCAGTGTTCCTATATAATGAAGAAATGGGGTTTTAAAAAAAGCCAAAGGGAAACATAGAACAAACTAAAATTCTAATAACTGAAGGGGAAGGGGAAGTTCTGCATACAATCAAATATTTTACACTTTTGCAAAAAGGGGGGGGGGGGGCAGGAACAGATAGGAGTTGAAAGAGAATAGAAAAGTCTACTTCTATGAATTTAGTTTTAGTTTTTAGATTGACAGATTTGGAAAGACAACTGGATTCAATTCATGATGTAAAAGAATTTAAGCTATATACTTAAATTGCTCATGCTTTATAGTGCACAGCTAGATCAATACCCTGCCGTTTTTATATGCATATTTTATTCAGATATATTTGCATAAGTTAGCTATGACCATATGTGTGACTGAAAACATGTGTTTTATTAAATAGGGATTTCTTTTTCAGAGACTTCAAAATATTAATTATATTTACATATATGTGTGTTTAGTTAAATCAGGTTTTCCCAAGAGAGTTGAATACAGATGCCTATCAAACTGTTCTTCATGCCAGTTGAGGATTATAGGACTTGATATGGAGCTCAACTGTGCATTTCCAGTTTTGAGAAAATTGTACCAAAAATTCATGTAATCTCTAATTAGAGATTCTATATGAAATTGTATATGCATGCTAGAATTTATATACTTCATGTTCAAATTGTTTAAATCATAACCTCAGATATTTATTATGAGAAACTTAGTACACAAGAGACAAATTATAACTATAGAATTTTTCAGCTTGAGATTTTGGAAGTTTCATCTTTTGCATTTATTTCTGTTCCAAATATTTTTACAGATTGATACTATAATTCTAAATTCTAGTAACTCTGTCTCTTTTATGATAGTGACTGATCAGCACACATATATACTATTATTGTATTTTCTGAGTAATGTATGCAATATTATACCAGTTATTTCAAATATTCTCCTTGTACTATATTATATTATAAATGTTATAATGAATGCACTGCAGAGGAACCAAACTGAAATTACTGAATTTATACTTTTGGGATTTGGGGAGCTCCATCATCTACAGACCTTCCTGTTCCTTGTGTTTTTAGTGATCTTCATTTCAACTATGGTGGCCAATTTCCTTACTGTTATTGTAATTGTGCTTGCTCAATCCCTGCACACGCCAATGTACTTCTTTTTAGGAAATTTAGCCTGCTTGGAGATGATATATAGTTCAGCCATTCTTCCCAAGATGATAGCTGCTCTCATGACTGGAGACAACACCATCTCTGTAAAAGGATGCATGACACAGTTTTATTTTGGTTCATTCCTGGTTTGTACAGAATGTTATCTCCTCTCTGTGATGTCTTATGACCGTTTCTTAGCTGTTTGCAAGCCTTTACATTATGCAACTCTTATGAATAGCAAGGTCTGCATACAGCTAGCAGCAGGCTCATGGCTCAATAGTATTTTAGCCATCACCCTGTATTTGGGCTTGATTTTACAACTGCAGTTCTGTGGGCAAAATGAAATTGACCATTTCTTTTGTGAGGCTCTCCCGCTGCTGAAAATCTCCTGCAGTGACACATTTCTGGTAAAGCTTGTTACTTTCATTGTGGTTTTGATCATCACATTCCCTCCTTTTGTTTCAACTTTGATTTCCTATATCTATATTATTGTTGCCATCCTGAAAATCCCATCTATCACAGGCAGACAAAAAGCTTTTTCTACTTGCTCCTCTCACTTGATTGTTGTTTCTATTTTCTATGGAGCCATTGTGATTGTGTATCTCATACCAAAAACAGAGGAAGTGAGAGATTTCAATAAGATATTTTCTCTCTTGTATACAGTCCTGCCCCCTTTACTCAATCCTCTCATATATAGTCTGAGAAATAAGGATGTTAAAGATGCTCTGAGAAAAGTTTCAGGAAAGTTGTTGGATAGACAATGTGTAAATCAATGATCCAAAACCTGATAGACTCTTACAGCTTCCAAATTAACATGAACATTAGTTTGCAATTGTTGATTTTGCTTAAATGGTGCATGAATGTCTATGGAGTATGTTTATTGAATTAAATTGATTTATTTGTTTGTTTATGTATTTATGAAATTTATTTGCCAGCCATCTTGTATCCAACAACTCTGGGCAGCTTACAACTTTTAAATTATTTTACTACATGATATGCCACCCAAATCCAAATGTATCTTTGGCCTGAAAATGGCTGCAGAACTTTTATATAGATTAGTAAATTGTAGAGTTCAAACTTTGATTAATCCAAAGGATTTGTAAGTAGGGCATCACATCAAAGATCTTGAATGGCTCTTGAATGGACCTAGATTGTTGGGGGCAATACGCCAACTCTGTAAAGAGAAAGAAGAGAATGCTGTAAAGCACTATGAAATGATATGTAAGTCTAAGTGCCATTGCTATTGAAGATCCCAGCATAAAAGTATATGTAACTTGTCTATGTAATTTAGTTTTATTTTCTTTATCTTGCCACCCATTTTATATAATATAACTCTGGAGGGGGAGTGTCTCAGAAACAGTAAAAGCTATAATTATAGTAAAAAAATATAAAAAACTCAGTTAACCCTACCACTCCAAGCCACAGTGCATCTTCAAACATCCATAGAGAACATTTCTGGCCTCACACAACCCCCAATGCTTGTGGGAAAAGCTACTTTTTCAAAGCTTTTTAGAAGGCTAAGATGGTAGGGGTCTTCTGGATGTCAAAGGAAATGGTATTCTAAAGGGCAGAGGCAGCAATCAAGGAGGCATGCTACCTATTAAATGGCAACATTGGTGGAAGAGCCAGGAATATGCCACTCTGTAAGACTGGGACAGTGAGCCAAAAACTGAGAGACGCCATCCTGCATATAATCTGACCCCATTGGCATTCTGGGCATTAAACATGATCATGACTTATGTTTAACCAGTTATCATGGATCATGACTGGAAAGAAACTGGAAGCCAGAATTGTCCATACAACAGTGGCATATACATGTGTAAAATCTGAGACATCGAGAACTGTGTGTTCCAGCAATCCATCTAGGAAATGATCATGAGTGACTCTTGGTGAAATTAGTGTACAAGATGAATCTATGCAAAGACCCCATCCTTCACAGCTGTTCCTTGAGCAGAAAACATGAGTCCAAGAGGATGCACACAACTTTTGTCAGAGGAGTACAACCCCACCAGAAGTCAAATCTCTAGAACAGTGGTGAAATGCTACTGATTCACACTAGTTCAGGGGAACCAGTAGTGATAAAAACAACCAATCAGGCAAACCAGTAGTAAAAAGAAAGTTACCAGTTCCTCCGAACCGGTATTTTCAATGATTAGCTGTGCCGTGCGATTTAAAATCGCTAGAAAGCAGGAAATCCTACTTTATAGTGAATCTAAATTACATGGCACAACCTATGTCCCCCCCCCTCCCTCACTGCTCTACGTACCTTCCCAAGCCTCCTTTTGGTGTGTACTGTGCATTTCAGGCCTCCGGCAGCCTCCGGGGGAGTGGGGAAGGCCATTTTCATCATCACCAAGCTCCTAGAAAGGCTCTGGAGCCTGGGGAAGAGCAAAAAATGATCCTTCAGGTTCCACCGGAAGTTGGCAAATGGGTTAGCCATCTCTGACCTACACTATGTATTCTCCCAGCAGTTTCATGTAAATGCTTAAAAAAGGAATTGGAAGACTGAACTACTAAGAAACTTAGTCTAGGACTAAGCCTCTCATATTCTAACATTTCCAATTGTAATAGAACCAGTGAAACAGTATCCTCACTCACAACCTCCAGAGTTTGTTCAGAAGAATATATTAAATGGGGTTGAGAGCCCTCAACAAGTCATTCACAACTACAACCAAAGTCTCAGGTTTTGACGTAATCTCAAATAAATTTCATTCTCAAACACAAAGTCTTCGATTAATCTCTCATTTATTGAAGAATTTACGATCCGACCTGAACTCATTTGCAGCCAAAACTGATTCTCTGAAACCAACCCCTCCCTTTCCGCTTCTCAAAACCCAGCGCCCATTGGCCATCTTCCAAGTCAGTCTCTTCTGCCAACTACTTCAGATCACAGGAATGTCCCCCTCCCTCTATCACCTGGATTATGTTATCTACTAAGGGGGAGAAGAACACTAGAGCGAATGTCAGGCTACTAAAACTTCAAACTGCTTCTGCTAACTATTTTTTTTTTCTTTTCTCTTGGATCTTCATGGCAGCAATGAAAATAGAACAAATTAGATCACTGACATCCGGCCCCTCTCCCTTCATTTCTCAAGGGTGGCCTGCCGGGGGGGACACAGCAAGTTAAGCATCGTTATCCCATCCGAGGGTGTGTCCCCCCTCTCCCGGCTTTCCCGGGTGATCTGCATGGAATTTGGCTATAAGGCGGTCAGCTTGGATGTTTGTGCTCCTCACCCAGGAAGCCTCTGATAGAGGGTAATCTTTCCATTTAATTAAGTATTGGAGGCGTCCCCTGTGCCACGTTGAATCGAGGATTCGCTGTACCTCATAGTGAGTTTGGCCCCCAATGACCAGGGGACTGGGGGGGTCATGTGATACTGGCCTTAAAGTTGACCCCACTACTGGCTTTAGAAGGCTGCTGTGGAAAATGGGGTTTATCTTCCCTAGGAGCTGGGGCAACTGCAGTTGTACTGTAACCGGGTTGATTATTTTTACTATAGGGAATGGTCCTATAAATTTCGGACCCAATTTCTTGCTCGGGAGTCTGAGTCTCAAATACTTGGTGGAGAGGTAGACTTTCTCGCCTACTCAGAATGGCCTTTGGGGAGTTCGATGCTTGTCTGCTTGTTTCTTATAGGATTGTGCTGCCTTGGTCAATGCCCTCTTAAAGTTCTCCCAGGTGTCTCTCAACATCGCCATCCAATCAGTCAAACTGACTGAGGAAGGGGGCTCCCTTGGGTACTCTGGCATTGGGACAAAATCCATGCCACTCACTATTTTGAACCGGGTTAATCCCGTGCTATTGTGCACAGCATTATTATACACGACCTCTGCAAAAGATAGGAGGTCTGCCCAATTGGACTGTTGGTAGTCAACGTAGCATCTTAAGTATTGCTCTATCATAGCATTCAGTCTCTCTGCCCCCCACTCCATTGGTGCTTGGGTGAAACACTGAGCTGAGGCCTTGGGATGACCCTATGGAGCGTAGGAACTCCCTCCAGAATTTTGCTGTGAAATGGACTCCTCGGTCAGAGATAACCCTTCTGGGGACTCCATGCAGGTGGTAGATGTGTTTCAGGAACAGTTTGGACAACTGGCGAGCTGAGGGCAGCCCGCTGCAAGGAATAAAGTGTGCCTGTTTGGAGAATAAGTCTATTACAGTCCAGATCACTGTATTTCCACCACTCCTCAGTAGCTCTACTATAAAGTCCATCGCAATCTCCTCCCATGGTCTTGTCAGTTCAGCTACTGGTTGCAATAGTCTGAGAGGGCATCCTGGTCGTGTCTTCATCATGGCACAAATGGTGCAACTTTTTACATAACTGTCTACGTCCTTTCTCATGTGGGGCCACCAGAACTGCCTTCGTACTAAGTGCAGAGTCTTTAGGAAACCAAAATGTCCTACTGACTTAGCGTCATGGCTCCTCTTCAGGATTAGGGTGCGTAGAATCTGTGGGACATAAAGCTTTGTCCCCTTCCAGGCTAGGTCATCCCTTTTTGTCAGGAGACGTTGATTGTCTTGGAACCAGGGGTCTGCCGCTGTTTCAGTTTTGAGTTTTGTCGTCAGCTCACTTTCAAGTTGGTCCTGCTGGTCATGGCATCGCCGTCTGGTGACCACCTGACCCACGACCTGGGCAGAAGGGATAATGGCGTTCACTACCTGCTCCCGTTCACTGTTATATTGGGGCATCCGGGAGAGTGCATCGGCCAAGAAATTCTTCCCCCCTGGGATGTGTTTGAGCTCAAAGCTGAAACGATTGAAGTATTGCACCCAGAGGACTTGCCTGGGAGACAATTTCCATGGGGTTCTAAGGGCGTCCAGATTTTTGTGATCAGTCCAAACTTCGAATGGCCTCTGGCCCCCTCTAGTAGGTGTCGCCAGGTTAGCAGTGCCCATCTTACCACGAACGCTTCCTTCCCCCATGCTGCCCATCACCTCTCTGTGTCGGTGAGCTTTCAGGAGGTGTAGGTGCATGGTTGTAGGTTCCCTTGGCCGTTCTTTTGGAGCAGCACGGCCCCTACTGCCACGTTGCTGGCATCAGCTTGGATAACAAAAGGATGTTCGGGGTCAGGATGCTTTAGGACAGGCTCTTTTGCAAACATGTCTTTTAACGCTTCGAATGCCCGTTGGCAGGTCGGGTCCCACTGTAGGGGTTGTCCTGGGTGGGGCTTCGTTGCTGGACTCCTTGTCTTTAGGAGGTCCGTCAGAGGTTTGGCAATTCTTGCAAATGAGGGGATGAATTGTCTGTAGAAGTTCGCAAACCCTAAGAAGCTTTGCAGTTGTCTGCGGGTGTGCGGGGGTTGCCATTGTAGAACTGATTGTACTTTGGTTGGGTCCATCTCTACCCCCTCATTCGATATTCGGAAACCTAAGTAGTCTAGGCGTGATTGGTGGAACTCGCATTTTGACAGTTTGACATACAGGTTCGCCCTCAGCAGTTTCTCCAATACTTGGCGGACGAGGGGTACGTGTTCATCTAAGGTTTCCATGTAAATGAGGATATCGTTCAGGTAGACAAGAACCCCTTTGTAGAGGTGCTCATGTAGGACTTCATTTATCAGTTGCATGAACACCGCCGGGGCTCCCTGCAGTCCAAAAGGCATCACCTTAAATTGGAAACTTCCTAGGGGGCAGTTGAATGCTGTTTTCCACTCATCTCCTTCCTTGATGCGTATTCGGTAGTAGGCTTCTCGGAGGTCTAATTTGGTGAAAACTTTTCCTTTGGCCAGGTGGGACAGCATGTCCTTCATAAGGGGAAGGGGATATAAATTGTGCACGCAGATGGCGTTTATGCCCCGGAAGTCCATCATTAAATGCATAGAGCCGTCTTTTTTCTATTTAAAAAGGACCGGTGCCATGACCCACAGTTTGGCTGGCTCAATGAAACCCCTTTTTAGGTTCTTGTCTATGTAGTTCCACATTTCTTGCATCTCGCGGGGCTTCATGGCATATAGCTTAGGTTTTGGTAGTTGCGCTCCAGGGATGATCTCAATGGCGCAATCAGCCTCACGGTGGGGTGGTAAAACATCACACTCGGCCTCGCTAAACACCTCTGCAAGGTCTTGGTACTCCTCTGGGATCTGTTTTATGTTGTGGGAGCTGTTGGATGCAGCCGCCAGTTGCTCTGTTGTATCCTCGGGGAGGGGCCCTTGCGTTGGTGGCTTCTTCCTTTGCCGTGGTGGGAAAGATCGGGGCTTCTGCATGGGGACCATCCCCCCTGGTTGGAGCAGCAGGGGTTGGGGGCCCTTTGCAATCCTCAGCCTGTGGGTCCCCTCTTGCCACCAAATGATTGGGCCCCACTTGTCTAGCCACGAGAGTCCCAGTATGACTGGATCTGTCATTTTGGGGGTTATTATGAACCGAATCGTTTCCCAGTGATCGGCTAGCTCCAGCCTCACTGGCTCGGTTAAGTGCGTGACGTAAGTCCCCTCCAATAGGGATCTATCAACTTGTTCAAATCGGATTGGGTGGTTAAGTTTTTTGGCATGGATTCCCAATTTTAAGACTGTGAGCAGGTTGATCAGGCACCTAATAGCCTGAATCTATTAGGGCTTGGAAAGTCCCTTGGGTCCCTGTTTTCCGGGCTGTTATCCTTATTGGGAAAAGAAAGGGGTGGACAGGTCCGCTCACCATTGGGTCGTCTTCACCCTCGTCCTCGCTGTCATACGACTCGGGGGATTGATTTTTCTCATCTGGGATCCCTCTTGTTTTGGTCAGGTGGGAGAGAACCTCTGGGCTCAGGAGGACTCTCCATGGTGCATTGGTGGCACATTTGGGCCCTTGTTCCGGTCGTGCCCTGGGCTGTGGGTCTGGCCTCGGTCTAGGGCAGTGATGGCTAACCTTTTTGCCATCGCGTGCCAAAAGTGGGGGGAGCACGGTGGGGTCACACACATGCGTGCCCATATCCATAATTCTATGCACCCTGCCCCCCCGTGCTCACCCCGCTTTTGGCACGTGATGGCACAGTGGGCTCAGTAGGCCTGTTTTTTGCTCTTCCCAGGCTCCAGACCCTTTCTAGGAGCCTGGGGAGGGCAAAAATGGCCTTCCCCACCCCCCCAAAGGCCCTCCAGAGGCTGGAAACAGTGTGTTTCCTGACTTCTGGTGGGCCCAGAAGGCCCGAAAATCAGCTGGCTAGCGCATGCATGTGTGCCGGAGCTGAGTTCGCGTGCCCACCAATATGGCTCCGCGTGCCACCTGTGGCACCCGTGCCATAGGTTCGCCATCACGGGTCTAGGGGTTCCACACGCTGCTGCCGGGTGACCCATCCCCTCACATCTGTAGCACCTGAGCAGGTTTCATGGGACAACTGGCCTCTGGGCAGGCTGTGGTGCTGCGGTTCTTCATCTGCCGGGTGGTCCCTGGTACAGGTGGTCTCTCTCCTCACTATCTGGTTGCTTCGGCATGTCGTTGGTCCATAGTCCCCTGTTGACTTTTATGGCTACTCGGAACCACTCGGAGAGTCGGTTTGGGATATCTAGATAAGCGGTCACTTAGGCAATCCTCTTATCTAGGCTTGTTCTAAAGAAGTACACCAGTAGTCGCTCTGGTAAGGGAGGTAGAGTCCCAATGACTCTCCTGAACTCACGGATATGCTCTCTGATAGGCTTTCCCTTCTGCATCAGGTTCCTGATCTGGTCTTCCATGTAGGGGTCCTCTTCCGCCTCTTCAAACTGGTTTCGTAACAGTTGCAAGAACCCATCTGCGTCGTGCAGTTGGGGGGCCCTGTTCTTGTAGAGGGCTGCTGACCACCTTCTTGCTTCTCTCTCCAAGCCCTCTGCAATGGCACTGACTAAGGCTCTGGGAAATGGATAGAGGTATCCATAATGTCTGATGTAGATGTCAGCTGTGTCAAGGAACTGTGCTAGATGGTCAGGATCGCCATTGAACTTCCCTCTGAAACGGGGTGAGTCTTCTCTCGGCGCCCTACCCACCCAGTGTGGGGCTCTGTAAGCCTGCTCTGTTGGCTGCTGGTCCTCTTTCTCTCCACTCATCTTGGGGTGGGGAGGTGACATCCTGTCTAGGCTGCCCTGCTTGCTTTGCAGGGGGGGGGAACCCATGGACGCACTTCTGGGCTTCTTCTCCTTTTGGTGTGGGGGGGGGAAAGGCTGGCTTTCATCTTTGATGTCTCAGTTTGGGAGGCTCGAGTGCCCCCCCCTCCTCAGGCCTGCCTGATGGTCCCTCCTCCAGTAGGATGGTTAAATTTATCTTTCAATTCATCTTGCGGTCTCTCGAGGGGCCTCCCTGAAGATTTTTGGTGCCTGGCCTGCTGCCAACACCCTAGGCAGTCTGCCCTCCCCAGCTCACTTAGGGGCTTCCCCTTGTCTTGAATGTTCGGGAAGGGAACGTCAATCTCTGGGAATTTTGGCAAAACCCCCGAATACTTATCTTTTTTTTTTCTTGGTTTGCAATTTCGCTGGGGGAGGGAGGATCGGCCGCTTCATTGCATCCAAGCTGGCTGGAATCAGGGCTGGCTCTTGTCCAGTTGCTTGAATTGAGTTAATTTCGGGAGGTCTGCTCTCTGCCATAATTACTGGACTGCACTTTATCTACTCCAGTCATGAGGGAGGAGACTGGAAGGTTGGAAATCAGCCAGCTTGGCTTGGGTAGGAGTACTGGCACTCTGTCAGGTTCAGACATTGTTTAAATAATCACATTTTTCAAACAAAAAATCTTTGATGAAATCCTTCTTTTATTTAGTACAAACATGTCTGGCCCAACTCCGTTGGTGCCAGTACTGATCTGCTAACCCCTCAAACCTTCCCTTTCTGTTCCTTTGTCTCAGCATATCATTGGTCATCTTCTATGTCACTCCTATCCCCTTAGCTACTTCACCTCCCAGGAATTCCCCCTTCCCATCTCATCTCCTAGGAACATTATCTGCCAATTTAGCAACTGGGTGAAAGGTAACCTGTTTCTTCTCTCTCCTCCCCCTTTTTTTTCTTCTTTCATGGCAGCACTGGGAAGAAAGAAACTTGCAGTGCTGACATCAGTATCTTCCTGTACACTGCAGGAGTGTCAAATTGGCGCCCAGCGGGCCGGATACCTCATGTATAGGCCATGCCCACTCCAACTCCACAAAGGGGAAAAGCGTCATGAAATGTCATGTGACAGCAAGATGATGTGGCGAGTTTGACACCTGTGCTGTACAGCACAACTTCCCTTGGCATATTAAATTAAATAAGCCTTGGGCAGTTTGAATATTTGTTCCAGAGTAAATTGCTGTGGCAGAAAAAGGATAATTCCTGAGTCATGCTTGAAGACACAGTTCAATCAATGGAAGCTTAAACATTCAAAAATATTTATATAACAAATGGACAAAAACCATTGAAAGACAAATAGTTCCTTATATTACTAGGTCCTATGCAACTTCAATTGCATTTGGAAGTCTACTGATAACCAATGTATCTTGGATAGTAAGAAAGCTACTTAGGCATAATTGTTCAACCTAGTGTATTCTGCACAAATTGCAGCCGAAAGACTATTTGGTTTTACATTTATTTTGAAACTGTTCCATCATCATCAATTTTCAATTAAAATTGTAACTTGTAAATTTTTTTTATTATGTGTCCATATATTTTCTTTGAAATTTTATGTACTTCAGTAAAGTTTATTCAAATATGTTACAGTTACAGCGTTACTGGAATTTTAAAATGCCATGTGTATTTCATAAATATTTTGTCAAAACAATTGATAGAAGCTTTTGTAATAAAAGTTATCTAGAGGACCATATAAATTATCAATTCTATCAACCTATCCATAAAAAGTCAAAGCCAATCATAAAAGGAATAGTGACAAGTGGGAGAGAAAAGACTTGAGAATTTCAGACTGTTGACAAATTAACATGAACTTTACTCATACTTAAATAACTGAAACATAATATTTAATAAAACAGAATTAGAGTACTATTAAATATTCAGGAAATAATCACTAATAATCAAATATAATAATCAGATAATAATCAAAATAATTTACTTTGAAAATTTAATATAATTTAAATTAATTAATAAAAATATTTAATAAAACCAAATAAAATATTTTCCATAGTCCTTCCCTGTTTTTAACATCGTCTTCTTATTCTTGCTGGAATACAATCTAGCACACCATTCAAAGCCAACATGCAGCTCTCAGTGGAGACAGGTTGTACATTTTGCTTCCCATCAAGACAATTTTGAGAGGGAAAATATTTTGTACAGTCTCATTTATATTATTATTCAAAGAATAATAGAATAATAATAAATCATAATAAGAAGTACATAAATCCATTTATTTATTTTCTGTTCATTTATCCATAAAAGGAAAGAATCTACTTAGACTTCAGTCTCCAATTTACAAATGGATTTTTAGAATATTTGCCACCACCTTTTTCATGGCTTCTTTGACATCTTTGTTTCTCAGGCTATATATGAGGGGGTTAGCTATGGGTGGAAGGACTGTGTAAAGGACAGAAGCTAGTTTATTGAGGTTTATGGTTTCAGTTTTGGGTATTAGATATACAATTATTAATGCTCCATAGAAAATAGAGACCACAATCAGATGAGAAGAACAGGTAGCAAAAGTCCTTTGTCTCCCAGTAGTGGTTGGAATTTTTAGGATAGTAATAATAATATACGCATAAGATGTCAGTGTCAAAACAAAAGGAGGAAAAGTAAAGATGAATGAAACTATTATTGTGACATTTTTCACAAGGTTGATGTGATTGCAAGAAAGTTTTACAAGTGGGAGAGAATCACAATAGAAGTGATCAATTTCATGTGGACCACAGAATTGTATTTTTAAGATCATACCTAAAAATATAGAGGTAAATATCATACTATTCAGCCAAGAAGCAAGAACTAATTGAACACAAACTCTCATATTCATAATTGTTGCATATTGGAGAGGCTTACAGACAGCTAAATATCTGTCAAATGACATCACAGAGAGGAGGTAGCACTCTGTACTAATCAGGAATGCAAAGAAATATAGCTGAGTAATACAACCCGAAACAGATATTTTCTTTTCTCCTGTCAGAAGACTAGCTAGAGTTCTGGGCAGGATGGTTGAGCTGTAGAAAATCTCCAAGCAGGACAAATTTCCCAAAAAGAAATACATTGGGGTATGTAGACGTCGATCATTCACAATAAGAAGAATAGCAATAATATTGGCAGCCATGGTCATAATATATATTACCAGAAAAATTAGAAACAAAATGATCTGCAGATGATAAAGTTCTCCAAATCCAAGAAGAATAAATTCTGTGATTTCTGTCTGATTTCTCCACATTATGTTTCTTATAAACTAATGTTGGTTCCTGAAATAATTTTTAAGCATGAGATTGCTTAGAGATATTTATTATTTCTAGAAGTATTTGTTAAAGATTTGCTCAATTTTTTTAAAAAAATTGGTCTATAAAATTTATTTGAAACTTTCAGAATGGCACATGAACATTTGGCTGACAATTTCCTGCTCATTCCCAGATAATAGATGGGAAACAATGCTATCATTAAGCAGAAATCTATTTCAGAGTAAAGGAATTTGGTTAAAAATTAAAAGATATTTTAAATATCTTGGATTATCAAAGATAAATCCAATTTCTTATGCTATTTTGAAATCAAATAAATACATAAATATTTTTGAAAGAACTAGTGGGAACATATTAAATTAATAAAAGAAATACATTCCAGGGTATAGGATACAAACAACAAAAGAAGATTCTGTTTTCCTCATTGAGTAGTTTCCCCCCCTCCCCAAATTCAATTAGTAGACTAATTAAATTATGAACACCCTTCATTTTAGCATAGGGTGATCAGAGAATGACCCGATGTTGCCTGTCTCCTTTTTCTCCACAATATTTATTTCATCCTGGCAAATAAATGTGTCTCTCTTGTCTGTTATTACTGAAAGTGTTAATTTTTAATATCTATTTTTAGTACTTGGCCATCATTACAAAATTTATATTTAGTTCATCTGATCATAACCACTTTAAATCACACTCACATGAAATATTTAAGATACTTTTTAACAATTAAACATTTTTGGTAAAGTATTTTAAAACAATAGATGATTTATAGCTAATAATAAAAACATTATTTGTAAAGAGTAGTAACAAGATAATGTGGTACATATCTGTATCATGGTAAACATATTCATTGATATTACCTATAATCCAGGAAATAAATTGTACAGTATCTTCCTTTTGCATGAATGTGAATACTTGGTATAAATCTATTCCTCATTCTTTTGTTTATATCTTATACCATACCAGACAAAATTCTCCCTTTGGGAAGCATTTGACTTCAGTAAGAATAGTTGGCATCACAAGAGACTGATTCTCAAAGAAGGCTATAGAGACAATTATTAGCTGTAATCAGTGGGAAAAATTATAAATATGGAGTTGAATGATGACATACAGAAAATGTCTGAATAAAAGAAAGCACCAACTTTCCAATAATATAAAACACATAATATGCATTTTTGTATACAATTTAAAACAATGCTTGAAAGTTTTTCCTTTTCTATTAATCACTAAATTAGACTGAGATTTAATCTTACTTAGAAAATATGGGATTCACAATAACCTAAATATAATAAATTTCAGACTGAGTCTATTGGACTTGTTCCAATGTTTTCCTTTAGAAGACCCTTTTGTTTTTAAAAATGATATTTCCATTCATTGTGGGAGGAGTAGAAATTAATCCCATGTAGAGTGGTGGCCCTTTATATCCAGAGTCAGCTGATACTTAATTCTTTGAAATGAACTAAATTATGGTTTACAGACATTACAGACATTACAAACATGACTCAGTCTCATTATTTCTAGTGATCATTTCCAGAAACTTGGCTTTATCAAAGAAGAAAGAGAGGGAGGGAGGGAGGGAGGGAGGGAGGGAGGGAGAGTGAGACAGAGAAGAGAAACACAGAATAATACACACATACAGAGATGAATGTATGTTTGCATGCATACAGATTCTGCCAGACCAACAAGGTATACAAGACTAAGAAACCAATGCCATATAGACAAAAATTACTTACATAGTAACAGTTTCACAATATATATTAATTTATTAGAAATATCTGTCAACTTTATGGATTAGTATTCAATTAGGGTTTTTTACCTAATTAATGGTATAATAAAACCCATTAATGATATCATAAAATTATTTTGAACTCAGATTTGGTATCAATAGGTATCTATTTGGTATCAGGTTTCGTATTAGATTGCTCTGATATTGTTGACCATACAGTCATGGCCGTAAATGTTGGCACCCCTGAAATTTTTCCAGAAAATGAAGTATTCCTCACAGAAAAGTATTGCAGTAACACATGTTTTGCTATACACATGTTTATTCCCTTTGTGTGTATTGGAACAAAACCAAAAAAGGAGGAAAAAAAGCAAATTGGACATAATGTCACACAAAACTCCAAAAATGGGCTGGACAAAATCATTGGCACCTTTACTTAATATTTGGTTGCACACCCTTTGGAATAAATAACTGAAATCAGTCGCTTCTGATAACCATCAATAAGCTTCTTACACCTCTCACCCGGAATTTTGGACCACTCTTCCTTTGCAAACTGCTCCAGGTCTTTCTTATTGGAAGGGTGCCTCTTCCCAACAGCAATTTTAAGATCTCTCCACAGGTGTTCAATGGGATTGAGATCTGGACTCATTGCTGGCCACTTCAGAACTCTCCAGTGCTTTGTTGCCATCCATTTCTGGGTGCTTTTTGACATATGTTTGAGATCATTGTCCTGGTGGAAGACCCAAGATCTCTGACACAAACCCAGCTTTCTGACACTGGGCTCTACAGTGCGACCCAAAATCCACTGGTAATCCTCAGATTTCATGATGCCTTTCACACATTCAAGGCACCCAGTGCCAGAGGCAGCAAAAAAAACCCAAAACATTAGTGAACCTCCACCTTATTTCACTGTAGGTACTGTGTTCTTTTCTTTGTAGGCCTCATTCCATTTGTGGTAAACAGTAGAATGATGTGCTTTACCAAAAAGCTCTATCTTGGTCTCATCTGTCCACAAGACATTTGCCCAGAAGGATTTTGGCTTACTCAAGTACATGTTGGCAAACTGTAGTCTTGCTTTTTTATGTCTCTGTGTCAGCAGTGGTGTCCTCCTGGGTCTCCTGCCATAGCGTTTCATGTCATTTAAATGTCGATGGATAGTTCGCACTGACATTGATGCTCCCTGAGCCTGCAGGACAGCTTGAATTGCTTTGGAACTTGTTTGGGGCTGCTTATCCACCATTCGGACTATCCTGCGTTGGCACCTTTCATCAATTTTTCTCTTCCATCCATGCCCAGGGAGATTAGCTACAGTACCATGGGTTGCAAACTTCTTGATAATATTGTGCACTGTGGACAAAGGCAAATCTAGATCTCTGGAGATGGACTTGTAACCTTGAGATTGGTGATATTTTTCCACAATTTTGGTTCTCGAGTCCTCAGACAGTTCTTTTCTCCTCTTTCTGTTGTCCATGCTTAGTGTGGTGCACACAGAAACACAATGCAAAGACTAAGTGAACTTCTCTCCTTTTTATCTGCTTTCAGGTGTGAGTTTTATATTGCCCACACCTGTTACTTGCCCCAGGTGAGTTTAAAGGAGCATCACATGCTTGAAACAATCTTATTTATCCACAATTTTGAAATGGTGCCAATGATTCTGTCCAGCCCATTTTTGGAGTTTTGTGTGACATTATGTCCAATTTGCTTTTTTTCCTCCCTTTTTTGGTTTTGTTCCAATACACACAAAGGGTATAGCAAAACATGTGTTACCTCAATACTTTTCTGTGAGGAATACTTCATTTTCTGGAAAAATGTCAGGGGTGCCAACATTTACGGCCATGACTGTAAATAATTTAATTTAATTTAATTTAATTAATCATATTTCTATGCTGCCCAACTCCCAAGGGACCATAAATATGGTCAGCAAGATCAAAACATGCAATGTATTGAATTCTACATAATAAAATAATTAAATTCAAATTCTGTACAAAAATATTTGTAACTGATGGCATCAAAGCTTGACTTTAGATTTCTTTTTCTAGGGTTTCTTGTATATTTAAATAATCAAAGGACAATGGGAACCTCATGACAACATTGGCCTCACAAGCACATACTGAAAGTTATATACGAGAAAGCAATGACATGCACTAGGTGCCTTCTAAGATTATTATAACAATATTACTTAATGAGCATAATTCAGTGAGGCAGCACAAATTTGTTTTTAGTTAATTTTTAAAAAATCTGGATTTTATTAGTATTTGAATGGGACACTAAATACATTGTGTGTCCCAGTATGTATGTTAGTATGCCCCATAAATAAATTGTCGCTCTTCAATTGTCGCACTTTTTATCCACTTCCACTATTGAGAATGATGGGCACATTACTGTATCTTTCAACATGCATGAAAATGCACCCATTTTTGTTCATTGTTATCAACTAAATGTAAAAAGAGATATATTTTACTTTTGAATCCTTGATAGTGCCTTTCATATTAAGTGATTGTTTCTTCACCTGTCTCAACAAGATGCTAAAACTATTTCAAAGATGTTACAGTTACTTAAACAAACTGCCAGAAGATGAAATATGAGGTACCCCAATATAGGACAATACCTGAGCTTTGATGTTATCTAATTTAGCTTATAAAAAAGGTAAAGGTTCCTCTTGCAGATATGCACTAGTCATTCCTGACTCTAAGGGGAGGTGCTCATCTCCATTTCAAAGCTGAAGAGCCAGTGCTGTCCAAAGATGTGTCCGTGGTCATGTGGCGGGCATGACTAAATTCCAAAGGCGCATGGAATGCTGTTACCTTCCCACCAAAGGTGGTCCCTATTTTCCTACTTGCATTTTTACGTGCTTTCGAACTGCTAGGTTGGCAGAAGTTGCCACAAATACCAGGAGCTCACCCCATTACACAGCACTAGGGATTTGAACCGCTGAACTGCCAACTGTTCGATCGACAAGCTCAGTGTCTTAGCCCCTAAGCCACCGCATCCTCTCCAATTTAGCTTATAATTACTATTAATTCTACAGACTCATTTGAACACATTCAGAACTAATTTAAATAAGTTTATTTTTGTTTCATAATTAGTCTCTCCTGAGATTTAACTCTAGAGGTTAGATATTCAGCAAAGGCAATAAAACGAGAGACAAGCCAAGTAGGTTAGGGATTTTTTTCTTCCTAAAAGAAACCTAAAGATCAATGAAAGAAAAATGTGATATGCATATTAGTATATAATATATGTGCAAAAATGCAGCAGTTGAACTCTACATAGCTTCTTTCCTCAGTTACCTGCAATGGAGGTATTTCCTTTAATTATCAGTAATGCACATCTTATATATACAGTATATAATCTTAGAACTTTTAAAAATTTTATGGCAGAGATGGAGAAAAAAAAACAGTCCTAAATCCTAATTTATTCTGCCTTTGGATTATGTTCAATAATTAATTATGATGTAACAATTCTAATATAAAATGATACATTCATTTTTCCCCATGAAGAACAGTTCTTCCAAAATATGTGGAATGACATTTAATGACACTAAATGATAGTGCTACAAACATTAAGAACTTAAACAAATGTTTACTCATAGGATCTCAATAAAATTGCCAGCAGTTTTAAGCCTCACTGGTTATGAGAGAGGGAGAGAGAGGGAGAGGGAGGGGAAGGGGGGAGAGAGAGGGAGAGGGAAAGAGAGAGGCGGAGAGAAAGAGGGAGAGAGAGTGGGGAGGAAGAGAGAGCGGGAGAGGGAGAGATCTCCCACTATTAAAAGTTGAAAGAATGAGGAAAGGGAGAGGAAAGTGGGAGAGGGAGAGAAAATTTGGCTATTTGAATGTAATCTCAATGATTGGGGGGAGGGGAGTATGGCTTTGTATGCTTTGGTAGGATGAAATGCCAGGATAGAAATTGAAAGATATGACTTGATTCAAGTGATATCTCTTCTTTTAGGCAGAAGAAACTTTCACCCAGTTGCAGACTAGACATGATGGCAACTTGTGTAGAATACCATCAGTGACATCATACATCTCTTGGTGCATCATCTACATTTTGCTGCATCATTTGGTAAATTCTCATTTCTCTTCCAATATCTGCTATCCATTCAATTTCACACTGTTTTATTTTCCTCATGAAATGGAATATGCTTCGAATAATTTTTCCCACATTAGTAAAGGTATATGGCTATATGGAGAGAAAAAAATCATAGTGATACAAATTCATACTATAAGATTATCTTGTTTGTATGTTATAATTAAAATATTTTTAACTGAAAATATTTTTAACTTATTTTTAAATGCAGTACTGAAAAAACTCAATTCCATAGTTGTTGCTAGAATAAAACAGTGGTAATATAAAATATATTATATTTTTTATTATAAACACCTATTAAATTCAATCTGTTTTTCAGAACTGCTGATACCATCACTATAGATGTATTATGAGAAAGGCAGTAGAGGAAAACAGAACTGCTCCCGTCACTGATTTCCTCCTTCTGGGTTTTGGAGAATTACATGGTCTTCAGATCATCTTATTCCTTGTATTCTTGGTTGTCTACATTTTGACTATTATGGCAAATTTTCTCACCATCCTTCTGATATTGACTGATCTGCATCTACATACACCTATGTATTTCTTTCTCGGGAATTTGTCCTGTTTGGAAATGATTTACAGTACTACTATCCTTCCCAAAATGTTGGCCAGCCTCTTGACAGGGAACAAATTCATCTCTCTCAAAGGATGCATGACACAACTATATTTCTTTGGTTTCTTAGCTAGCACAGAATGTTGTCTCCTCTCTATAATGTCTTATGATCGCTTCCTAGCCATATGCAGACCCTTACATTATGCAACTTCAATGAAAAGCTCGCTTTGCATTCAGTTAGCAGCTGGTTCTTGGATCAGTAGCATGGCATTAACTTCTATATACTCAGTTGTGATGTCAACACTTTGGTTTTGTGGTCCTAATGAAATAGATCATTTCTTTTGTGAATCACTGCCATTAATAGGACTCTCATGCAGTGACACAACTCTTGTGAAATACGTCAGTGTATTTATGACTTTTATATTAACTTTTCTCCCTTTTATTTTGACTGTAATATCTTATGCATGCATCATTAATACCATTTCGAGAATTCCATCAAGTACTGGAAGGCAAAAGGCCTTTTCCACCTGTTCTTCTCATTTGAGTGTTGTGTCTCTTTTTTATGGGACACTAATCATCACATACCTGATGCCAGAAAGCAAAGGCATGAAAAACCCCAGTAAAATATTTTCAGTTTTGTATACTGTCCTTCCACCCTTTTTCAACCCCCTGATATATAGTCTAAGAAATAGAGATGTCAAAGAAGCCCTGAATAAGCTATTACACCGATTTTGGAAAAATATATTTTGACTTAAGGACAAAAAAAATCTCCATGGTCAGGTGATCTATGGTCAGGTATAAAAGTCCCATTCAACTGAACAATTTATGCAATGATACAATATATGCTTAATTGGTGGTAAATTACACTGAATTCAATACAGCTTATATATATATATATATATATTTGATAAAGAGGAAACACTGCTCTTTCCAGTCTGGTTAGAAAGAGAAAAAAGATTTGGATTATCCTGCATTTAGCTTTCTCATGTTGTTGTTGCTATTGCATAAAGATGTCAAATGTTTATTAACAGTGAAGGAAGTAACAATATCACAATAATAGGTCTTTCTGCAGAAACCAGGCAAAATATGTAAGAAAATGCAGCAACTGTTACTAAAATGCCTCTTTATCAGGAGACACATTAACCCCTTTTCTATAAATAAATATTACGTTTGGGGCTTTTGCCTTGCTTTGTAGCATGCTATTTCATAAACAGTATACACATACATATATTATAAAGTTGAATACAAAGGACAATGTGTGCATCCACTTTAAATATAATTAAATATGCCTTCAGTTTGGTTATGTATTTGGTACACTTCATTAAGGAAGTTGGCAAGTGAGAAGGCATATTTTAAAGGCTTACTTCCATAATTTCATTTTTTTTCTGCTAGACACAAGTGAGCTTTGAAGAGAAACTGGATTTTAGATCCAAATGATTGCTCTTGTGAAGTAATATTAAATGGCATAGGATAGCTGCAGGGAGTTGAAAACTACTGAAACTATCACCTGTATCTTGTATTCTGTTTCAAAATATTCCACTTGTAGAGTTCACAATATATTGAATATAAATGGAAGAAGCTCAAAAGGTTATGAGACAATAGAGTGATTCCTGAGATTATTACTTTTTACATAGTTAAACCTGCATCAATAAATCTGTTTGTTCCTTTGTATTTTGAATGTTTTCAGTTTACCATCCATATAACTAGTGGTTTTATTCATGATTGAACTATTTTGAATTATAATAAAGCCTACTGATTTGCTATAGTCCTATAGCAAATAGAGATTTCCTGTAGTCTCTTGACTCAGTTGATTACCATTAGGTGATTATCCTTATATTCTAAGTGGTTTTTTTTAATTAATTGGAATTTTTAAATTTTTATTTAGCTGATTTGCCAAAATATCCAATTTTAAATAATATATATTAGAGAAACAAATGAATTTATCCCCAATGTTCTCTTCTTCAGAAATTCCATTGAATAATGGTATGTTTACATACTTTTCAATCTAAATTAGATTCAGTATAAATCCTTTCACATTACTTCATGCAACAATTTAAAACTAATTGTAAACATGTATTTCACAATTTGTCAAAGGCCCTTTGAGGTTGTACTTATTTTCCTGAAGTCTAAATAATCACCAAAGGGAGACTTAAAGAAGGCAGGAGATGTGAAAGAAAGAGAATGGGAGGGAAATAGGTTTGCCAAGTATTTTCAAGATTGGTGAAGAAAGGTATATAGACAGATAATATCGGGTGAAAACATTTGGAGTCATTTCAAACTTGAATTTTTTTTTTCTATTTATAACTGAGGTATTCAACCCTCCAATTTTCCTCACAATTTCAATTTTCAGCTATATGCATCTATAATCAGTCAACTCTTTAAGATGTTGGATATAATTCATGGTGAAACATCTTTATCTGTATGTAAACTAGTAGTCAATCAATAATTTTCTAGAATATCAACAAGGAGACGAAATTGCTATTTCAGTAGCATTTCATGAACTATTTTCTGCAGTTCCAAAGAGTATTTTAATCAACACTTATCTTATAATCAAGTATATTATAGCAATATAATATTAAAAAACTGTGCAATTTGTAAAATAGGATTATTTATTTATTTATTTATTTATTCATTCATTCATTCATTCATTCACTTATTCTCTTATTTATTTATTTAATTGTTAATTTGTTTGCTTGTTTGTTGTAGCTTTCAATGGAAGTAGACATTTTTGGTGACACCATGAACTTAGCTTCTTGACTGCTTGTACAGTGAAATTCTGGGATGCTTCTGAATTTCAAATTCCACAATTTTTACAAGTCTGTACTGTACATTGATTTTTCCGGACCAGTATACATAGACTGTGAAATGCAATGCTGGGTAATCAGACTGTCATCTTTCATGTCATCCTTCTGGGATTTGGGGAGCTTCATGGTATGCAGATATTCCTTTTCCAGTCTTTTTTAATTATTTTCATATTTACTATAGTGGCCAATTTCCTGACTGTTCTTCTAATTTTTGTGGATCAGCATTTGCATACACCCATGTATTTCTTCCTTGGAAATTTGTCCTGTTTGGAAATGATGTACAGCTCTACAATCTTGCCTAAGATGTTGGACAGTCTTTTAACAGGGGAAAAATCCATTTCTTTCAAAGGGTGTATTACACAGCTCTATTTCTTTGCTTTCCTATGTAGTACAGAATGCTACCTCCTCTCTGTAATGACTTATGATCGATTTTTAGCCATATGTAAACCTCTGCATTATGCTACTGCAATGAGAATTACACGTTGCATCCAGCTAGCTGCTGTGTCTTGGATCAATGGCATGGTATTTACATCTCTATATTTGATCTTCATTTGATCTTCATCTTGAGCTTTGGTTCTGTGGCCCCAATGAAATTGACCATTTCTTTTGTGAAACCTTGTCATTAATAAAGCTATCTTGCAGTGATACCACTTTTATGAAACATGCTGTTTCAGTCTTGGTTTACACATTCACTTTTCCTCCATTTACATTGACTTTTATGTCTTATATATTTATACTGAGAACCATTTTGAGAATTCCATCTAGGACTGGGAGACAAAAAGCATTTTCCACCTGTTCTTCTCATCTGATCGTTGTCACATTTTTTTATGCGGCAATTGCAGTTGTATACTTGATGCCAGAAACTGAAGAAAAGAAAAATCCTAGTAAATTCTTTCCTCTGTTATACACTGTCCTTCCTTCATTATTCAACCCTCTAATATACACCTTGAGAAATAAGGATGTCAAAGAAGCTCTGAAGAAACTACTATTTAGATTTTGAAAGACAAGATTTGTTAATCTTCATTTAAAAGAGTAATGAACTATCTTATACTTGATGTGACTTTTCTTTAAAAATGGGGGCTAGGAATGCCACTGATAAAAACCAATAAAAGGGAGCAGGAATGTTCCTTGGAAAATTTCTTGGATAAATTTCTTCATTGTAAAAGTGGATAGTTCTAATTCCTGAGCTCATCAAGAATAATCATACATTACACTTTGTACAGTACAAAAATATATTATTTTTTTACTTGCTTTCTATTGACTAAAAGCACTTTGATTGGTTTTCTCACACTAATTCAATACTCTGTCAAAATGAATTTTTAAGATTTTCCATTTAAAAATATAAATACGTAGTATATAACTATAATGTATAAATATTAACACTGTTTCATACTATTTGAGAGAGAAGTTATCACATATCTTCATGCAAGTTTTAAAAGCATTCAATTGTATCAGTTTTTGTTCATTTCCTATATTCCTATTATATAAACATTGATATTTGGAAAAGCAGATGATTATACAATTTTTAGACGTAAAATGCTTATTCTTCTGTTTTGGAAAAAATAAATATAGGGACTCAATAACTCATTGTTATTTGTACAAAATTGTTAGTATTTCCTATCAATATGGATGATATTATATCAGAATATGTTTACTGTTCATTGGAATGTGAAAATGGAATTTTTATACTTTTTATTTTAAAATTTCTCTTCACAACGCATAGAAAGTAAATACAAAGAAAGAAAATACTGAAATACTGCCACAGAAATGTGTGGTTTTATTTTATTAAGGTGAATAAAAATAATTGGGGAAATGATTAAGTGAAAAATATGGATGAGAAAAAATGCACACAAGATAATATTTTTTGAAAAGTAAAGAAGATAAGTATATGATGACATATTGTAAATAGGACTGCATCATAAAATATGAGAAACTATTATATTGGAGTTTACTGATAATAAATGTTCACTATCAAAGAACTAAAAAAATAATGCTTATGGAATTTTTACAGGTGTTTTGGTAGGAATGTATATACATATATATATACATTTATGCAGACAATGCTGTACTTTTACCTGAAAACTAAATGATTTGCAGCAGTTGTTAGGTAGGTTATATGATTCAACAAGAGGTAGGAATTTGAAAAATGACATATGTAAACCAAATAATTATGTCTGAAAGGAAGAAAATAAGTTAATTATTTCAAACCATAGACAAATGTTTAAATCGTTTATAGGATCAAAATCAGAGGAAGTAACAGCATTGCTCTATGCTGCTCTGGTCAAACCATACTTGAAATACTGTGATCAGTTCTGGTAGTCATAATAAAAAGAAAGAGTATAAGGAGCTACAAAGAATACAGAGAAAACCACCAAAGTAGTAAGGTGCTTGGAGCCTGAATCCCGTTAAAAAATTGTTAAAGGATCATGATATCAGCCAGAGCATAGAACAACTAAAAGAAGTAGTTCAATTTCAGAATATGTGAGAGACCTGGCCTACAGAATTGACAAGAATTGGAAATAACTCAATAGATGATATCATTATCATCATACTTGGCTTAAAGAACAGAATGCTAAGGGAAGCCATGTCTTCCAATACATAAAGAGAGTAGAGAAGGGAATATTTTCTTCATAGCAGTAGAGGGTAAAACAAGATGCATTGCATGGAAACTTTATAATAAGAGTTGAATTAAGGAATGTCTCAAATAACATAAAATAAGGAAAAGACAAACAAAAGAGCCTAGGTGGCGCAGCAGACTAATGCAGACTAATGCTACTGTTAAAAGTAGTATTTAGCTTCCAGCTGCCTGCAATTACTGCGAGTTCAATTCTCACCAGGCTCAAGGTTGACTCAGCCTTCCATCCTTTCTAAGGTAGGTAAAATGAGGACCTGGTTTGTGGGGACAATAAGCTGACTTTGTATAAAATATACAAAAGTATGAAGGCTATTGCTTAATGCATTGTAAGCTGCCCTGAGTCTCCGAAGAAGGGTGGCATATAAATAAAAAAAATTAAAAAACTGGACACCCATTTGAATTTTTATGAAGATTCCTTCATTAGGCAAGGAATTAGACTAGAAGACTTTCAATATCATGTTCAATCCTGTGATTCTATGAATAGGTGAGTAAGTGTACCGACACAGAAATTTTCTAAAAGACAAAAAAATGGATCAGAAGAATGGCAAAAAAAGTATAAGCAAATAAGATTTATTTGCTGTTTGATAATTACAATTATGTGGGCTATTAGGGATAAGAATAAACCTCCATGCCTCTTACCAATGTTGGTGCTTTTCTGTGTATTCTTTCTAGTTTCTTATAAGTTGTGCTTTTATTGTGACAACTGGAACTGATGACAGCATTGCAAATATAGTCTGGCCTGTACATAAAATCATACTTTCTCTTGTGGAAGTGAAAGACAGTTATGTCAGAAGTATTCCAAAAGAAAAGCAACCTTGCCTTATCTCAGTGGTTGCCAACCTTTCTGGCTCTGTGGACCAGCAATATTGGTGGAAGCAGGTGGCAGAGGTGGGTGGAGGGGATGCATCTAATATCTTGCATATGCAAATAGAGCTTTGTGCAGCCTAGTTTCCAACAGGTCATAGATTGGTAGTGATCTGAGAACCAGGGTTTGGAGTTCCCTGCTTTAGCTAACATTACTTACCTCAGAAGAAAATAATGTGATGAATATTTATGCATGCCTGGTTATAACTTTGCATTTTTATTACTTAAATAGATATTACTTAAATAGTTAAAGAAAGCACTTGAACACTTAAAACACTTTAATGGATTAAGTCATCGTGTTCTATAAAAAGAAAATACTCCAATATGGATCTGGTCCAGTAGTAATCAGAAAAATACCTTTGAGATCAGACTGCCCACCTGAGACACAGGGGCCATAAATCAACTGATATTTCCAATCACAAGAGAAAAAAGCTTTAATTCCTATTTCAGTTTTCCTGCTGTATTTCAGTGGAATACCATGGAACAAAGCTAATTCTTTCCCTTCCTCATTTTTGCATTTTCCCATGGCCTGTGAATGATAACCTTGAAAAGGCATTTGGCTTTGCTACTTTGCTATCCTGATTATTTTACTTACAATCCTGATGAAATTTACACTTGTGCTTTCCTTTGCCAGTAAGTGAATTTTTATATATTAATATAACCAGAGATTAGAGGAACATCAGCTGATCCTACTGCAATACCCTCATTGTTGGAAGTTGAACTTTATCTAAAATGTCAGCTAAAATGTAGCACATTTCTCTGTGGTAGAATGCTTATTAATAAATGGTAGAATATTTATTAATAAATAAATTAAATTCATTTAGTCTTCTGGGTATTTTGTTGATATTTCTAAAGGAAGGTTTAAAAAATCATACTATTCCATATAGGAAGTAAACCACTTTGTTTAAAGACATAAATTAATATTTTTGTATGAGCCTGTTTGAATATAACATTAAAGCAACAAGGTAATATCAAAAATGCAATAATGGGGATAATAAAGTTTGATATCCACTATAATAATATTAATCCTTAAATGTATTGGGATTTCTATCATAACTAAAATGATACTATATATAAAAACTTCATTCCAAATGTTTTTCAATTATAAACATGGATGCATATTTTTGAAAGCTCACTGACATCTATCTGCACTTTCTTTGATGTAAGAGCAATTAGCAAGATTGAGCCTTAGTATTCAAATAGATATTTAATAAAAGTGTCATATTAGACTGAAAAACAAGGGAGATACTGAACAGACTATAGATATCTCTTAAATATTGATTCATAGTTCAATGGTTAGTGACTGAAATATCATATACAGTATATACATGTAAGATATATTGCTATTTGATAAAGGGATTAATATTATTGATATGAATTGATAGACACTGATCATACCAGCATAAGAATAAACACTACACAGGACACAAGGTGCAAACTGTACAAAAAGGCCAATACATAGTGGCAGGCTCTTAGATGCAGAAAGGAATGCATAAATTGAATGACATGGAATAACATGGAATTGAATGGACTAGAGTTTCTCAAATCCAGGTGGAAGATTCCACACAAGATCTTGGAGAATAACAGGGTTAAAACCCTGTGGGCTTCCAGATCTGGACAGTCAGGCAGATAATGGCTAATCAATTGTAGTAAATGACAAGCTAGAAGTCAGTGATGGTAATAGATATAACTGTACCAAGTGACAGCAACATCAGGAAGAAGCTGGAGAACTACTAGATATTGAAGAAGGAACTAAAGAGAATGTAGAAAGTAAGGTTAAAGTGATCCCAGCAATTGATAAGAATATTCAGAGCTGTGACTCCTAAACTGGAAGAATGACTCCATCAGATCCCACAAATATCTCTGTGTGTGTACATATGTGATGTGATGTGATGTGATAGGTGTGTGTGTGTGTGTGTGTGTGTGTGTGTGTGTGTGTGTCCTATGCATATTGGTCCAGCAAAAATCCCATTGACCTAGACAGTGGGAGAACTACCATTGTGGAAGATAAACTATTGAAGCAGTTATCAAGATAATACAGTTATAGCTACACTAATTGCATTTTTAGGTCACAGTGATAAGAATCACCTCTGAGGAATCAAAGATGGTGCATCCAGCTTTGATTTCTCAAGCTGTCATGTTTAATGTAGAACAATGTGTAGTTTTCTCCTTTTTCATAACCAAATAGGTACAATTCAGAAAAAAATCAGTGATAATTGAATATGAAATTTCTGAAATTTGGTTCAGACAAATAACTTATTCTCTGGAAAAGGTTTTATACAACTGTTTGAAGTACTCCTTCATTAGGCATTACATCTTAAATCATCACATTTTAATCTGTAAAAGAAAAGCAAACCAGATATTTAGAAACCTTATTAAATTAGTATCAGTTTGTTAAGCAATTTGCACAGATCCAAAGAGTAACTGGATTCCTCTTAGTTCTAAACTACAATTTTTATATGTTCAAGAATATTTTAGTAATATAATACTTAGTTTGTGCAATTGGTTAAGTGGAACTTTTTTTTATCTACAGTGTTCAACAGAACATTTTGGGAGATAGCATGAACTGAGCTTGTTGACTGCCAGCGGAGTGCAACTATGATGGATATTTTTGAAATTCGAATGCTACAAATGTTCTCTACCACAAATGTATAGATTGACTTTCTGGACCAGTATACATGTAATGTGAAATACAATGCAAAGTAACCAGACTGTCATCACTCATTTCATCCTTCTGGGATTTGGGGAGCCTCATGGTATGCAGATGCTACTGTTCATGTTGTTTTTAATACTTTACATATTTACCATGATGGCCAATTTCCTGACTGTTCTTCTAATTCTTGTGGATCAGCATTTGCATACACCCATGTATTTCTTCCTTGGAAATTTGTCCTGTTTGGAAATGATGTACAGCTCTACAATCTTGCCTAAGATATTGGACAGTCTTTTAACAGGGGGAAAATCCATTTCTTTCAAAGGATGTATTACACAATTTTATTTCTTTGCTTCCCTGGGTAGCACAGAATGCTACCTCCTCTCTGTGATGTCTTATGATAGATTCTTAGCCATATGTAAGCCTCTACATTATGTTACTGCAATGAGAATTGCACGCTGCATCCAGCTAGCTATTGTGTCTTGGATCAATGGCACTGTGTTTACATCTGTATATTTGGTTTTAATGTTACAGCTTTGGTTCTGTGGCCCCAATGAAATTGACCATTTCTTTTGTGAATCCTTGCCATTAATAAAGCTATCTTGCAGTGATACTACACTTGCAAAATATACTATTGCAATCCTGGCTTATACATTTACATTTCCTCCTTTTATTTTGACTTTTATGTCTTACATATTTATACTAAGGACCATTTTGAGAATACCATCTAGAATTGGGAGACAAAAGGCCTTTTCTACCTGTTCCTCTCATCTGATGGTTGTATCTTTTTTCTATGGGGCAATAACAATTGTATACCTGATGCCTGAAACTGAACAAATGAAAAATTATACCAAATTCTTTTCTCTGTTATACACGGTGCTTCCCTCACTACTCAACCCCCTAATATACACATTGAGAAACAAGGCCGTCAAAGAAGCTTTGAAGAAGCTATTTGGTAGATTTTGGAAAAATAAGTTTTTACCATGTGTTTGAAAGATATGCAATAATGTACAATTTTATAGTTAATGGGGCTTACCTATAGAAAGCTTCTAGAAATACAGCTCAATATATATTTTCAATGTGCAGGGGGATAGCTCCATATTTTGAACTGATATTGTTATTTGAATTTCTCACTCTTGGACACATTAAGAATAATCATACACTGTATTATAGGTTTATCAGTTGGATTTCATTAGAATCATAATAAAGAAAACTACTTCTTGATTTTTCACCTTAGTATCACTATTTTAGTCTCTCAAAACTTGGTAGGCCATGAGGCCTGTAGAGTCCAGGGAACTGGTGAGATACTAAGAAGGCTACGTAGTTATTAACATCTGCCGTTTGCCTAATATTTGTCTTTGGTACCAGTTAATGATGAGGAGTGAAAGGTCCCATCTGTAGATACCATTATGTGGATATCAGAGGGATTGGTATACTTTTCATTCCTGTTTAACATCTACATGAGATCATTTGTTGCCATAGGGTGAGGTGCAGTAGTGGGTTGCAAAACCATCACTACTCGCTTGTGCGCATGCACAGAAGTATCTGGCATGGGTGGGCGGAGCCTCCCACCACTGCCACTACCTGTTTGCCAATCTGGGTAGAACCGGTAGTCACCCACTACTGGTGAGGTGTCATTAGAATGCTTATAAATCTCTGGCCCTAACATATTAAGTGATGCTAGTAATGTTTTCTCCCAATGGCTGGAGAATGTGGAGAACTGGATGTGGAAAAATTATATAATAAATGATACCTTTATAAATAATAAAATAATATAATGATATATTGTAGTATTTTTTTGGACTCTAAGACGCACCTTAGTTTTTGGGGAGGAAAGTAGGGAAAAAAATTCTACCTCTGTCTACCAGGTATTCATCTGGCTAGCATCCTTAGCCTTGTCAGATTCAGCACATTAGTTCACTGATTGTGAGAGCACTCTCTCTCCCTCGTTGGGGCTCATAAGCAGCTTCAAAAGCACAGCTGATCATCAGAGGGAGCTTCGTCTGCGGACGAAGTGCAGAAGACAAGGCAGCAGCTGTTCCGGGTTGCCATTTTAAGCTATACACCTCATGTTTTCAGCCTCCAAATGCTTCATTTGAGAGCCGTTCAAGGCTGTGTTGATCACCAAAGCACATCACTGCCAATCGCCACCCCAAAAACATGATGTGCAGAGGCCAAAAAGAGGGCCTACAGAGCAGAGTTAGTATTCAACCAGTTCGCCCCATTTCGCGTGAACCATTGGTAGAAATTTGGCCAAGGTTGCCGAACCAGTAGTGATGGCCAGCTGGACATGCCCCCAAACCAGTCCCCTGGTCTCCACTAGCTCACCTCACCTGCCATGTTCGTCTCCCCCCCCCCATGTTCTTTGCACACATGCATCCCATTGCCTTGAAAGTCCAATGGGATGCACATGCGTGAAGAACATGGCGGTGATGGAAGCAGCTTTTTCTGCAATCTCTATATTTTTTGGTAGCTTGTGGCCAGATGCTACAGCCACAAAGCGGCTCTCAAAGAGGCTTCTTTGCCAGCTGCTTTCCACGGTGGCAGCTGGCTAGGGGCCGCCGAAAACTCTGGTCAACTTGCGTTCCAGACTCTGGACCAGCCATCATGGAAGGTAAGCAGCCTGAACAAAGAAGCGGTGGTTGAGGAGGAAGCACAGCTAGGGCCAGGACTGCTAATGGAGGAGAAACAGAGATGACTGGTGAAGGGAGGGCGGGAGTAGATAGGTGGAAATTCCATAAATCTTGTTACCTTTTCCTGTGAGCATGGCTGGGTGGGGGTGATGTGACTGAGTGGCAGTGGGCATGAGTGATGTAAAGTTGACCACACCCACTCAATCACATGGCCCCTCACCTAGCCACACCCACCAAACCAGTAGCAAAAAATTTTGAAACCCACCACTGCTGCAGAGGCCTAAAAGGTGATGTGCAGGGGTGGCAATCAGCGGCAATGTGCATTGGCAATCCCTGCAGCCTTGAACAGTTCTCAAACAGAGCATTTGGAGGCTGAAAATGTGAGGTGCGTAACCCAAAAATGCAAGCCATTGTCTGTGGCAATCTCTGCAGCAAGGAAGAGAATGTGCAGAGGCTGAAGAGTGGCAGGTGTATAAGAGTATAAGATGCACCCAAATTTTCAGCCTCCTTTAGAGGGAAAAGTGCATCTTATACTCCAAAAAATATAGTAAATATGATATGATATATGATATCATTATGATATGTTATAATATAATATCACCTTGTTTGTATGTATAATGAGAGCTTGTACAGTGGAGATAAATTCCTTGTGTGTCCAATCACAACTGACCAAATGTATTTATCCTATCCTATCCTATTCTATAAGTGCAAGGGTCAAGTTCTATCAGAAATAGCCATCTTGTTCTTCTAAGTGATAAGATCATCCCAGTTACAGATGTTTATAAAAAGATTTTTAATAGACCATATTAATGCATTCTAGAGTAGTTTACAATCAGTCCTCTAAGTATGATTTTCCTTTAGTAAAGGAAAATGGATGAGACCTGCTGGTAGAAAGTATTAGATTGTGTATGATCTGCTGTGAAGAAATAATATTGAAAGAAGTTTGGAGGGTCGGGCCGAGGACTTTGTACAGTATCTGTACAAAATCGCTCAAATTCGGGAAGACCTGGACTCTGACTGGGTAGATTCAGGTGGCGGTGATGGAGGCAGGTCTTGATAAGAACTCTTATCTGGGAAGAGTTTGACCCTGTGACTCCCGAAGACGTGGACAGGACTCTGGGCAGACTGAGCGCGGCCACATGTTTATTAGACCTGTGTCCCTCCTGGTTGGTGCTGGCTTCTTGGGAGGTTACACGAAGCTGGCTCCAGGGGATTATTAATGCTTCGTTGAGTGAGGGTGACTTTTCCACCACCTTGAAAGAGGCGGTGGTGAGGCCTCTCCTTAAGAAGCCTTCCCTGGACCCGGCAGTGTTACCAAATTATTGTCCAGTCTCCAACCTTCGCTTTCATCCGGTACCTGGATGAAACGGTCTATCTAGATCCATTCCAGTTGGGTTTCAGGCCTGGGTATAGCATGAAAACGGCATTGGTCGTGTTGATTGATGATCTCTGGAGGGCTCGGGACAGGGGCTGTTCCTCTGTCCTGGTCCTATTAGACCTCTCAACAGCTTTTGATACCATCGACCATGGTATCATGCTGCGCCGGTTGGAAAAACTGGGGGTGGGGGGCACCATCCTGCAGTGGTTCTCCTCCTTTCTCTCTGACTGGTCTCAGTCTGTATTGGCAGGGGGACAGAGGTCAACCCCGAGGCGCCTTGTGTGTGGGGTGCCACAAGGGTCAGTCCTCTCACCCCTTCTGTTCAACATTTATATAAAGCTGCTGGGTGAGATCATCCATGGTTTGGGGGTGAAGTACCATCAGTACGCTGATGATACTCAGCTGTACATCTCCACCCTGGGCCACCCCAATGATGCCCTTGAAGTGATGTCCCGGTGCCTGGAGGCCATGCGGATCTGGATGGGGAGAAACAGACTCAGGCTCAACCCGTCCAAGACCGAGTGGCTGTGGTTTCTGAAATCCGGATATAGCCAGTTGGTGCCATCTCTGGCTATTGGGGGCAAGTTGTTGGCCCCCATGGAGAGGGCTCACAACTTGGGCATCCTCCTGGATACACAGCTGTTCTTAGAAGAACATCTGACGGCTGTGGCCAGGGGGACTTTCTATCAGGTTTGCCTGATTCACCAGTTGCGTCCCTTTCTGAATCGTAACTCCTTACGCACGGTCACTCATGCCCTTGTCACTTCCTGCCTGGACTACTGTAATGTTCTCTACATGGAGCTCCCCTTGAGGAGTACCCGGAGGCTCCAATTGGTCCAGAATGCGGCCGCGTGGGTGGTTATGGGAGCGACATGGTGCTCCCACATAATATCTCTACTGCACGAGCTGCACTGGCTCCCAGTGGTCTTCTGGGTGCACTTCAAGGTATTGGTTACCACCTTTAGAGCACTCCATGGTTATTTATGAGACTGCCTTCTTCCACTGGTAGCCTCTCACCGGCCAGTACGCTCCTACAGAGAAGGGCTTCTCAGGGTGCCATCGGCCAAAAAGTGTCAACTGGTGGCCTCCAGGGGGAGAGCCTTCTCTGTGGGGGCACCTTTGGAACGAGCTCCCCCCAGAGATACGGAGGATCCTAGATTTGTGCACTTTCTGTCATGCCCTCAAGACCTTTTTATTCCAACAAGTGGGGCTGGCCTAACCCTTTTTAATGGTTTAATTTTAATTCGAATCTGCTCTTAAAAATAGGAGTGTTTTAATTAGTGGGCCAAATCTATTTAATATGTTTTTTAATTTGTTTTTAAATTTTGTATTATATTTGTTTTATTTATGGCTGTTCACCGCCCTGAGTCCTCCAGGAGGAGGGCGGTATATAAATCTAATAAATGAAATGAAATGAAGTGAAAATAACTTTGGAAAAACTTCCAATTTATAAATTGAAATCCTTCCAATTTATGCAAAGGAGAGTTGCAATTGTTCAGAAAAAAACACAAAAGAAAATTGAATGTGGCATTATTGGTGATCTCCATGTATTTGCTTGCAAACTGGTAACATCATCAGTTCATATACACCTACATTTAAGACTTTATTCTAGATGTCCAGACACCCACAAAATATTTTTTTATTGAAAAAGTTTTACAAATACAAATTTCCCCCCTTTTCCCCCCTGCCATCCCCCAACATATCATAGTACATAAATCAAGTTAATCTAACAAATACAATACCCTCCCTTTCCCACCCTATCCCTCCCCAACCCCCCCCCCGGACATCCCAGAACAAATACCGGATATAGAATACAACAAGCTTAATAAAAACGCATAAAATAACTATCTATAAATTTAACTCCCTCTCACATTTCACACAATCATAAAACAATTAAGTAAAAGGAAAGCAAATCTTCTTTCTTCTTCATCCTTCCAGTTTTACACAATTAAAATCCATTTACAATTGAAGCACTTAGTAAAACCCTCCAGTATTACATAATCAAACCTAGTATTACTCATTTTAACCAATTTATACTTAACAATTTATTAAATCTAAGCAATTTAGCAAAATATTTTATAGCTTCTTTCCTAAAAACCTCATTATAAATCCATAAATTTAAAACGAAACATTATATAAACCCTTCTTCTATCCTCCCATTATAAACCATTAAGGTCCAATTATAATTAAAACACTTTTAAAAAAGACATTTTCTAACTAAAAAACAATACTTAATATAAAAACATTATTTAATAATTGTATCTATCATTTAGTCCGTCTTCGTACAATATCAAACCGGTTCTTAATCTTCTTGATTATTCCCATCTTCAAACAGTATTTATAATATCTTCAATTGCCTTCTACCCCCTGCATAAAACATACTTCTTTATATATAAAAAAACCCTGAGTGACTTTATATTTGTATTCCACTTGGTATCCGCCAAATCCAACCACGATACAATCCCACCACAACGGTATTATATAGAAAAAAAGAAGAAGAAAAGAGTCGAATCATTTGATACCATTACATAATTTACTATAACGTCCTTCGACTAGATTATTGAATTCATCATCGTATTAGGGTAACCACCAGATCCCTGCAATTGCCCTAGGCCTATAGTCTTCTTGCCCTATAGCTATTACCCTCAAACAAAAAAGCTTAAATTCGCTATCATATTCAGTAAAACTTCTGCGGCTGCAATTAAATCCATCTTTGTTACAGTCTTTAATAAAAGATTGCAATTCACTCAGGCCAAGGCTTATTTCACAACCAAAAACAACAGCATTTCAGTGATCTGTTTATTCTTCTCAAAATATTCCAAAATGTCTATAATTTGCCTTTCATCATCCTTCCTCAATTAAATAGCTGGCATAAACTGTTAGGTGTTTTCTTCCAAAGTTCAAAATCTATATACACTTAAACAAAACATTTTATGGACTTTTTCTCCTCATCTCCAGTCTTTTTTCCTGGCTTTTTTACGGACCTTTTTCTTCACTCTAATTCCTCCACCTTTTTTTTCTCTAATACACTCTTAAGTTTTCTGATATTGATGTATACAACACAGCTTTTGCAAAACTATATCTTCCAGTAAGAGCAGCTCTTTAATTGCAATTAGGACTTTGTAGAAAAAATATAAAATTCCATTTAGTGTCTCCATGATCCCAACAGCTCCCAGAAATTCTTCCTTCTCATTCTGCAATTCCTCCATTTTATTTTCCAAAATCACTGTAGGCTGTTCTCTTTCTTCTCCCAACTCTTCATTCAACACCTCACTGTTAAGTAAGAATACAATATCTTTGTTTGTTTCTTTATTTCCAACTTGAAAAAAAGTATCAAGCCTTTCCAATATAGCAGAGGTAATTGAATTGAAAACTTCTTCAAAAGGGTCAAACCGTATTTGTGGGTTAACTAACCCATCATTGCTTTCAAAAAGACTAGCCATCTTCCCCCCCCTTCTTCTTCCCTTTCCAAGAAGACAAAATAGAAGGGGGAAAAAAGGGGGGGGAAAGGTATTAAAAGAAACCTTTCACTTTATACTTTATAAAACTGCTTCAATTGTTACTATTATTTCCATCCTTGATTAATCCACTTTTTAAAATAGAATCCTATATTTCAAACTGGGGCTTTATCAGTATTTCTTTTTTTTTAAAACTTTCACTTCTTCACGCCCCGTTAAAACTAGACGTCATCTTACTTTCTCTTTCTTCCCATAGGAGTTAAAGGAAAAAAAATAACTCTTAAAATTAAAATATCAAATACTTGCAGTTTGAAATCCTCGTGCATTTGCTCCGCCAATTAAAGTCAAAAATAGATGTTTAAAGTTGTTTATTGGGGTGGCCACAGCATCTAGCTCTGCCAGGCAAAAACTTCCCCGGCAGAGGTGTCCCAGGTCCGGAGCATTGACAGGCTTCACGGGGAGCTCTCATCTTCGAGCACCAGATTATTGGTAAAATCTGGCACTCTTAGGGAGCTCTACCCCACCCATCTGCTCTCTTCCCCCCCTTCTTCCTAGGGGGAAAGTTTCCGAACCGCAATACAGCCGATTTTCGCTGTTCTTGCGGTTCTAACGGAGTCCAGGACTGGCGCTTCACGAAGAAGCGTCTGGTGAAGCCGGCAGCACCACCGGAAGCCAGACACCCACAAAATATTAATAGAATGTACTGAATTGTAGAACTTCTAGATAAATTTTGTTCAGTGTATTGACTTCATATTTTGTATCTATAAGTCCTAGGATTTCTCATGAATTCTACCAACCAATGAAATAATATCAGGGATTTAAATAGAAAAAATATGCAGGATCCAACCTAGATCAGTCATTGGAACCAGATGTTTGGGCTAGCTACATACAACAGCCACAATATAAATACTACACAGAGAATAGCCCAGAGCACACAGAGAAATTCCCTGTGGATAGGCTCCAGCATAAGTCCAAAAGTTCAGAAGACAAAACCTCTGGTCCTGGGACCGACCCAGATTGGCTCCTGCAACATTATCCTGGGACACATATTCATTCACATTTCCCTTCATTCATGAGGAAAAAAATACGAATAAGACCTCAGACTATCAAAGATAACAAATAAGATGTCATACTTTCATATCAAAGAAGTAAAATTAGAAAGAGATTTTTGGAGATTACTAAAAAATGTAATTCACAATGTATAGCCAACCTTATCTACTTACCTACTACACCGGTATGCTTAATATTTTCAGAGTTTCTAATTATTTTGCAGAGAACCTGTGTTTTATAAATCTGAATGTTTTCTAAATTAATTCATGCCATATTGTATGAATTCTGGATGAATGCTTGATTTTTTTCAGTCATTTTCTCTTTTGTCTAGAAAGAAGTGGACATAATGTAAGAACTGTTTTGTACCTTAAATTACACGAATGTAACACATCTAAAAAGTGAGTATACACTATGATGGGATACAGAATACAATGATTTCAAATACATTACTATAAATCAATACACATATTGATATATACTGTGTGTAGAATGTTTGTGGTAAATTTTATTATTTCTACTATTAGTTTCTGTTTTGATTTTTTTTTTGTAATAGTTTATTGTAATTGATCTTTGCACAACAGGAAAACAACTAAAATAAAAATAAAGCAACAGTTATAATACATTTTTCTCCATTGCCATACTTCATGAAGTTTATAACATAACATAACATAATATAACATAGAATTGGTTACTATTTATTATTATTAGCATTTCTATATATTTTTCTAATATATAGTATTAGAATTGCTATACTATAGTATAGTATTATTGTCTGGATCAAGGGAATTTGTATTTTCTTCAGCAAAGAAAGAACTGCAATAATTTTCACCATTAGATGTTTTGTGCTTTTAGCCAGGGTTGCCACTATATTGACCTGCATACTTTTCATCTTTAACTCTTAGCCTAAAAATGAAAATTAAAAAAAAATTCTTCAAGAAGCTGAGGAATTTTAGTTTATAAATTAAATCTGACTTTGGTTTTAATTCTTACTAGCATATGAACAATGAAAAGTTGATTTTTCGGAAGAGTTGGTTTTATTGGATGTGTTATGGCATTATACATTATGTGATATTGTTCTGAATAAAAGACATAGTTCATATTAATTAAAAAACATTCATGAATTTTAATGATGCTTTCTTCCAGGAAAGTGATAGTCAACGAGAAGGGGAAACAATAGGAGAAACACATATTATATTGTTTATTTATTTATTTATTTTCTTACTTACTATATTTGATAGAAACAGTATGCAATAATGAATATAAAGAAAAAAAGACACTTGTTTTCAAATTGTATTAAAATATATACATTTGAATCATAAAAATTACATGTTTTATGTTTTATGATTTGTTGTGAAGCATCCTTTGGATTTTTAAGAATGCTATCAAAATTTGTATTTATAGTATACTTTATTTTATTTACAATGGCTTTCTGGCTCTCCTCCATGTCATTCTTATCCTGCTTCCTTCTAGATCTTAGAACTGTGTCAGTGAAAAGAAAGTCTCTTCCAAGTATTTCGTAGCATTCTAGCTTTCTAAATGTATATAACTGTGATATATTTGCCTTCATGTGCACCAAGAAGATGGAAAGATACAATCAAAATATGCTAAATATACTGAGAAAAAAAATAACACTTCCATATATGTTTCTAAGTGGTCTTTTCAGAGCAGAATGAAGCAGTCCTGAAGTCTAAGACCAGGCTATTTTTGAAAGGTCTCTGCATAAGTGATATAACCTATGAGAAGCTTTTATGTTTTAGAATTCTCCTCAGTGCTCCTTTCACTTCATGGTTCCTCAGAGCATAGATAATGGGGTTTAGCATGGGAGTAAGCACTGCATAGAACAGAGATAACATTTTTTTAAGTTCTGGTGAATAGGTGGAATTGGGCCTTAGATAAACAATGCTCCCACTTCCATAGAATAATATCACCACAATTAGATGAGATGAGCATGTAGAGAAGGCTTTTTGCCTGCCTACAGCTGAAGGCATTGTGATAATGGTGATGATGATGCGGGTGTAGGAAATCAAAATCAGTACAAAAGGAAACATAAGGAATACAAGCGTAGAGACTATGGCTTGCATTTCAAAAAGAGAGGTATCCGCACAAACTAACTTCAGTACAGGAGGGGCATCACAGAAGAAATGATTAATCTTTTTCATGCCACAGAATGGAAGGCTGAAGATCCAGGCTGCCTGCAACAATGAGACAGGAACACCAATCAGCCAAACTCCACCAACTAACTTCAGACAGAAGCTCCTGCTCATAATATTGGCATAGTATAATGGGTTGCAGATGGCAGCATAACGGTCATAAGACATGGCAGCTAAGAGGAAACACTCAGCACATCCAAAGTAGAAGAAACAAAACATTTGAATTGCACAACCTGTGTAGGAGATACTTTTATTTCTCAGCAGTAGGTTAACTAGCATTTTGGGGATTGTATCTAAAGTGAAGCATATCTCAATGAAAGATAAGTTCCTTAGGAAGAAGTACATAGGTGACTGAAGGGCTGGATCTTTTATAGCTATAAATATGATGAGGATGTTTCCAGTCATTGTAACAAAGTACATCACCAGGACTATTGGAAATAGAGCCAATTCAATATTTGGCATGCTGGAAAATCCAAGGAGGATGAATTCTACTTGAAATGTTTCATTTTTCCACTTCATTTCTTCCAGATGATTTTATAGGATTAGATACTAAGAGAAAAGAAATAAGCATTCAAAATAATTTTTTAAAAAAATATATAATGAAATTACAATATATTTTCAGACTCAGTCTGGTTAACAAACTTATTTTTGTAAGAATATTTCAATCTTCAAATCCCCTTTAAATTTCCTATCTCTCATTTTTTGTTATGTAACATTCTCACTATACTTAATTATTTTATTTACCCAATGTGTCATTTAAATTTCTCATGTTTGTAATATATTGCTATAGTTCCAAAATAATTTTGCAATTATTTCTCTTCCTATGTTGCAATTTTATAGGTACTGTTTTGGTTTTGAAAAAAAAACATATGTTTGAAAAAATATCCCACTGAGCCAAGAAAGCTTGAAACAGTTCCAAGACTTTCTGATACTTCTCTTCTGTACTGCACTGTCTAAAACATACACTTAATTTATTTAATAAATTAATTAACAACAGTTTCTCATGCATTCTCCAGGTGACTTTCAGGATGTTTTTATGAAAAAAAATCTAGTTATAAATATTTTCCACAGTATAATTTGATGCATTAAACTATAAGAATTGCCTTGGAAGATGGGATACATAAAAATGTTAATAAACAAACAAACAAACAAATAATTTACTTATTAAAATGTTTTACCATTGATCATAACAATTTAATACAACATAAAATATAGCAAAACAAAATAACAGTACAATAAAGCAATAAAAGAGTGTCGGTTACAAAAAGACCAGGATAAGTAAGAGAGAGAGAGAGAGAGAGAGAGAGAGAGAGAGAGAGAGAGAGAG
>WNWU01013525.1:4658316-4734722 GCA_012654045.1 Ptyas mucosa
TTTGCATAACTTTAACAAGTATAAAGAATGATTAAAAATTAAGGCTTTAATGTAGAAGTTGAAAAGAAGATGTGGGAGGAAGGCTGGAAATTTGTTTAGGATTTTGTTTTTGGTTCTCATTCTTTTCTTTTCCTTTTTTTTATTGGTGTTTTTTTTTTCTTTTTGTTGTTATTTGTATTTCCAGGGAGGTTGATAAAATTTAATTAGGGGAGTTAAATGAGTTTTGGGTAATTTTGAATTTCTTTTTAGTATGTTAGCTTATTTTAGTATATGTTTATGCTTGTTTGTAATACTCTGCTTTGGGAAGTCAAGGGAAGGGTGGGATGGGTTGGGTGTGTGGGGGGAAAGATTTTATATAATGTAAACATAATTGACAAGTTGGGGTTGTTTAAATATCACTTTAAATTGTATTTAAACACAGGGGTAAAATTCGGAATGTTAAAGTGATGTAAAGGTGTTTTATTAAAAATATGAAAGGGGGTGGGGGGAGGAGGGAAAATGTTTAATTTTGTTTGTAAAACTTTTTAATAAAAAAAATAAAATAAAAAGATATTTTGAAGATATGTGAAGACATTTTGGACCCAACATTAGTTTCATTTAGTTTAGTTTAGTTTAATTAGATTTATATACCGCCCTACTCCCGAAGGACTCAGGGTGGTGAACAGGCACAAGATAAAATACATAAATACAAAAGTTAAAGCATAATTAAAACCAAATTAAACAAATTAGCCCACAACAGTTAAAAATCCCAATAATTTAAAACTAATTAAAATTTCACTTTAGAAAATTTAAAAGATCTTTAAAAGAAAGAAAAGGGGAGAAAGTTAGGCCAGGCCGGCTTGCTGGAATAGGAGGGTCTTAACAGCACAGTGGAAAGTATGCAGATCCGGGATCCTCCTTATCTCCAAGGGGAGCTCATTCCAGATAGTAGGTGCCCCCACAGGGAAGGCCCTCCTCCTGGGGGCCGCCAGTCGACATTGTTTGGCCGACAGCACCCGGAGGAGCCCCTCTCTATGAGAGCGTACATGCCGGTGGGAGGCTGTTTGTGGTAGTAGGCGGTCCCATAAATAGCCAGGTCCTAAGCCATGGAGCACTCTAAAGGTGGTAACCAAGACCTTGAAGTGCACCCGGAAGACCACCAGGAGCCAGTGCAGCTCACGCAGGAGGGGTGTCACGTGGGAGCGCCGTGTTGCTCCCATAACCACCTGCGTGGCCGCACTCTGCACCCATTGGAGCCTCCGGGTGCTCCCCAAGTGGAGCCCCATGTAGAGAGAGTTACAGTAGTCCAGGCGGGAAGTGACGAGGGCATGAGTGACTGTGTGTAAGGAATCCCAATCCAGAAAGGGGCGCAACTGGCGAATCAGGTGGACCTGATGGAAAATCCTCCCAGTCACGGCCATCAAGTGCTCTTCTAAAGACAGCCATGAATCCAGGAGGATGCCCAAGTTGCGAGCCCTCTCCGTGGGGGCCAGTGATTCACCCCCAATAGTCAGCGATGGTGCCAGCTGACTATATTGGGACGTCAGAAACCACAGCCACTTGGTCTTGGATGGGTTAAGCCTGAGCCTGTTCCTACCCCATCCAGATCCGCACGGCCTCCAGACACCAGGAAATCACTTCAAGGGCATCGTTGTGGTGGTCCAGGGTGGAGATGTACAGCTGGGTGTCATCAGCATACAGATGGTACTTCACCCCAAAACCACAGATGATCTCATCCAGCGGCTTTACATAAATGTTGAACAGAAGGGGCGAGAGGACCGACCCTTGTGGCACTCCACATATGAGGTTCCTCGGAGTCGACCTCTGCCCCCCTGTCAACACAGACTGCGACCAGTCAGAGAGAAAGGAGGAGAACCACCGCAGTACAGTGCCCCCCACCCCTAACTCCTCCAACCGGTGCAACATGATACCATGGTCAATGGTATCAAAAGCCGCTGAGAAATCTAATAGGTCCAGGACAGAGGAGCAACCCCTGTCCTGCGCCCTCTAGAGATCATCAACCAACATGACCAATGCTGTTTCCGTGCTGTGCCCAGGCCTGAAGCCTGACTGGAACGGATCCAGATATGTCACTTCATCCAGGTACCGAGGGAACTGTCGTGCAACCACACTCTCAACAACCTTAGTAATAAAGTGAAGGTTGGAGACCGGACGATAATTAGCCAACACTGCCAGGTCCAGGAAAGCTTCTTGAGGAGGGGCCTCACCACCACTCTTTCAAGGTGGTGGGGAAGTCACCCTCACGCAACAAAGCATTTATAATCCCCTGGAGCCAGCCTCGCGTCACCTCCCAGGAAGCCAGCATTAACCAGGAGGGGCACCGGTCCAATAAACATGTGGTTGCATTCAGTCCACCCAGAATCCTGTCCACGTTGTCAGGGGTCACAGGATCAAACTCATCCCAGGTAACAATCTCAGGACCTGCCCCAGTCATCCCCCTGAAACTACCCAGTCGGAGTCCAAGTCTTCCCGAATCTGAGTGATTTTGTCATGCAGATATTGAACAAAATCCTTGGCTCTACCCTCCAAGGGGTCCTCCCACGCTTCCTGGTGGAGCAGGGAGCGGGTCACCCTAAACAGGGCATCCGGGCAATTATCTGATGATGCAATAAGAGCAGCAAAACATTCCACCTGTATATTACCCCAGGGAAGTAGTATGGCTGCTCCATGTCACTGTTAGTGGGCAAGCCATTTGACTTTCTGTTTTATATTTATAGGATAAATTTGACCAAAGAATAAATTAAACAATTTTTCACACTTCAAGTTTTTCTTCTGTTTACAACATTATGGTCTGAATTCTTCTGAAAATGACTTTCCTTGTTTGAGAAAGTTTTTTTCCCCTTTAAAAGTTAATGATTTTCAAGCAGCTAAATCCCTAAAGGCAATAGAAAAATAATGAGATTGGACTCCTCAAAGGATTTAATTTCTTAAATGAACTATAGAAAATAATATGCCAACTGTCCTATTTCATCTACATAGAACATGTAGATAATTCAGTTATCCATTTCTCATTTTTCTTGTTAACCACTTCTTTGGGACTTTTAGTAATACCCATTAAAGGTATTGTATTTTTTTTTACTTTTATATTTCTATTGTTATTTTCATATGAGCTTGTATGTATATTATGTGAATATGTATATCTCCAAATTGACCAACACAGTTGCTGATGTATTTGTAATTTTTAAAGACCAAAACAGACCAAAGCTGACTTAGCACAAGGCATCTATACCAAAGCATCTGGAAGGTTTTTACATGATTAGGAGATGAATAATGGTACAGGCATTGACAAGATGCTTTCTTTTTCTTGCAATGCACACTAGTAAATTCCAGATAAGCAACTGAGCTCCTTTTCAAAAAATCCTTTTTCTTTGTAACCACAGTGTGAAGTTGGAGAGGTAATATCTTGACATTATAATTCCAGAAATCAGGGATGTGATTTTTGTGTCTGATTGTTATATAAATAAATATTTATACTTTATAGATATTCAGTGCTTGCTTATTGGTTATATAAATGGAATATATATACAGATTCCAAGGTGGGAAGAGTTAACTTATTTCTATGCATTATATGTAATGGCATCTGTATGGGGTAGGAAATATTAAGAATGTAAACAAAGCTAGACACATACTCTTATAGATTATATATATACTATGTCAGGGTTCTGACCAATGCCCTAATAAAATCAGGAGCCTCAAGCCAAATATTCAATATGAACAGGAGAACATGTTTGACTTCATAGATACATATACCCTAACAGTACTACCCTATTTATTCTGAAAAGAAGTTTGAAGTCTTACAACCTCACTACTCAAAACAAGAACATAGCACAGGAATTTTCTCCAATAAAGAGAATGCTTACAAAAAAAAAATCAACTTTCCTCCTCCTCCTCCTCCTCCTCCTCCTCCTCCTCCTCCTATTTATTCAAAATTAAATATTTTAAATAAATATTTCTTTCTGTACCACAATAATCCTTCATAAAATTAATCATGAATATTTACAAAATAAACTTGATTTATGGATCAAGTGAACCTCTTCTAACAAAATGTGTTGACTATATGTAGTACTCTTTTTGATAGAATTGTACAAAGTATTTGAAAATACTAGACGTAAAGCATATATAAGTAAAGGACTTCTTTGCAAAATATTAAAGGAATGATATATTTTAGAAAGGTTTCCCCAGAAGTTTACAAATGTAAATGCACGTACATTTGACTTCACTTAAATGCACATACACTTGACTTCACGTGACTTGACATACACTTGCTTCACGTGATAAGTTTGATGTTTATATATATGTATATGAAGATAACTCGGAAGAGCCCCTGAAATCACACTAGCTTCTTCCCCAAAATGCTTACAATACCATTTCAAAGGAAAGGACTTCAACTATGATTACATGCTTTGCAAAACATTCTTTTAAGATACATTTTATTCTAATGCACTAGTTCAATGTGTTTTTCTGATTGCAATCAAAAGTGATAGAAAACAATTACCCATTGAAATTTATGCATAGATCAAATATAGGAAGAAATTGATGGAGTAGCAAGTCTAAGCAAAGCCATAGTCTTCTGCATGTTTACAAGATCTTCCTTGTAACTTGGCAACATTGTGATAAACTATGTTATTTTGGAGTGGAATATATATGTGTGATTATATGTCTCTATACAATTGTAAAATACTGTGTGCATAGAACACCCGCTCGGTATATAAGTTAGGAAAGTATTCTTTGATAAGATTTTTATTTGTCTAGAAATCAGTAGGAACCTGTTTACACATAAGAAAAAAGCAGCAACTATGCTAAAAATCCTTGCACCATCTAGAAAAAAAGATAAAATAATAATAATAGTAGATCTTTGGGAAGGATTCAGTAAGTGGTTAAAAATGTCAAATCCAGAATCTGTCTGATTACAACCAATCACCATTAAAAAAAAAAAAGAATTGGAAAGCAAAATATGTTATAATTTATAAGCTATAATGGATATGTATTTAGAATTTGAGTCATTCCCAAATTTCAACTTTAAAAAATATTTAATTTATATAATGTTCTGATGAAACCTAGTTTCTTCTATGAGTAAGGCAAGCATAAGCTCACCACAACAGAAAGGAGTATATTGGACAGAACTGAGAAATAGCAAATTAGAAAGTAAGATAAATCTTTGTGAGACGAGAAGCAATGACTTTTTGTGTGGGAAGATGAGGTAATGGCAGTGTGTGAGGAGAAAGGTTAGAATAGGAAATTGGACCCAATACCTTCTTCTTAAACTGTAAGATATAGCATCAACCTCATCATGAATAGGGAGCTGGCTGAAAGAAGAGTTTCCTGATGATTTATTTATTTATATTTTTCCAGATGCCAAGTAAAGATGTGGGGCTCAAATAGAACTATGGTGAATGAGTTCATTCTTCTTGGCTTTACCAATCATCCTACATTACAGCGTCTTTTCATTGTGGTGTGCCTTGTCATGGCTCTGGCCACAGTAATTGGAAATAGCCTCATTATTTTCCTGGTTTGGAATGACTCACATCTCCACACAGCTATGTATTTTTTTATTGGTAATCTCTCTTTGCTGGACATACTTTTCACAATCATAACTGTCCCTCAGATGCTTGTACATCTAGCTTCTGGGGTTAATATAATTTCATTCAATAGATGCATGGCCCAACTTAACCTGAGCATCTCCTGTGGAATGACTGAGTGCTTCATTCTGGCTTTCATGGCCTATGACCGCTATGTGGCAATATGTCAGCCTCTAAGATACCCTACCATCATGGGAATGCGTGTATGCATGAAGATGGCAGTGATCTGCTGGGTCACAGCATTTTTTAATGGTTCTGTACTGACAGCCATCACTACCAGTTTTCCTTTCTGTGGACCCAATCAGATTAATCATTTCTATTGTGAGTTACCTGCAATACTTCAACTGGCATGCATGGATACATATATGGCAGAGGCCCTTATCTTTGCTCTGAGTGTGATTGTACTCATGCTACCTTTTACTTTCATAGTGATTTCTTATGTTCACATTGCCAGAGTGGTGCTCAGCATGCACTCAACCAAAAGTAATCAAAGAGCCTTCTCCACTTGTGCTACCCACCTCACTGTTGTTACATTATTTTACAGTACCATTGGATTCACTTACTTAAAACCCAGATCTCATCATGTAATAGACCAGGAGAAAAGGGCCTCAGTCTTCTATGCTTTGGTCTCTCCCATGCTGAATCCCATCATCTATAGCCTGAGAAACAAGGATGTTAAAGAAGCTTTGGCCAAAGCAATGGGGAAAGTCAGCTGAGTTACATATGCTTTTTTTAATTGAAACTGGAGACATTAATTTAAGAATAGAAACTTTCTTCACGCATCCAAGTAATGTTTACATTGTATTTGTAAGTGCCAAAAATGTTGAATGTTGCAGTTCTGTGACCATGTGGATTAAGCATAATGACTTGGAAATCCATAATGTGTCTGAAAAAATGTTTAAAATGTTGTTCTTGTGTTCATTTCCTAAATTCTGCTTTAAAGAAAAGTATCACACTAAGAGCATAGGAACATACTTTATTATGGATACAACAGAAAGAGAAACAGAATAAAACAATAGTTATAGAACTATCTTTTTACATTCTTGAGGACTATAAAAAAATAGTATCTATCTTAACTGGTATAAAGAAGTTAAATTACATTTTTATATTCATTCTACATCAGTGAAGTTTAAATATTTCTATAAATGTTTTAATCACATCTTTAATGCAGCAATGGCATTTACCGAAGCTAAAATTCCATCATCTGTGCTAATAAAATGATGCATATGGTACAGCTGAATGCTGTAGTGAAACTAATACATAGAAACAATGTTTTGTATATATTTGGCACTGCAATGCTAATATAGCTTGTTTTTAATGTTCCATTTTGAACTGATAGCAACTTTGAATGCAGTGTAAGTTGTTCCTGGATCTGTTCCTCATATGTGAAATCTATTGAGATACCAAAAATTGTGAATTTTTCACCTATGAAGATTGGCTAAAAGATGTATTACTATATAATGTAAAGGGGAGGACCAGTTTAGTATTGTGGTTAAAAAAAAAGAGACATAGAAACTGGGCAACTGCAAGTTCTAGTCTACATCAGACACAAAGCCACCTGGGCAATTTTGGGCCACTCACTTTCTTTGAGTCCTTGGAAGAGAGCAGTGACAAATCTACTTTGAAAATGCTGCCAAGAAATTTGCAAGGACTTGCGGGCAGTCATCAATAGTCACAACTGGGTACACATCTACACAAAGAGAGAGATGGGAGGAGAAACATCTAGATGGAAAAATCCACAGTTCCTCTATATCAATAAATTGATATGGTGGCGCAGTGGTCTAAGTGCTGTTAAAAATAGCACTTAAGTTTCCAGCTGCTGCAATTACTGCAAATTCAAATCCCACCAGGCTCAAGGTTGACTCAGCCTTCCATCCTTTCTAAGGTAGGTAAAATGAGGACCCAGATTGGGGGGGGGGGAATAAGCTGACTTTGTATAAATATATACAAGGCTATTGCTTAATGTATTGTAAGCCGCCCTGAGTCTCCGGAAAAGGGCAGCATATAAAACATTTTTTTAAAAAAAAATTGTAGATATGTGCTGTTTGCCAGCACTGATTTAGGGTGATTTTTTTTCCTTTTTAACAAAGGGGCAAAGATGACAACCTTCTAACAACATTGTCAAAGTTTTGGCGATGTTTTCTTTAGAACATTTCCTGGTGCCTCACACCATCTTTTTGTATACATTTTAAAATTGTATTGATTCTCTAATTATATTAGCAATAGCACTTAGACTTATATACCACTTCACAGTGTTTTATAGCCCTCTCTAACCAGTTTACAGAGTCAGCCTATTGTCCCTAACAATCTGGGTCCTCATTTTACAGACCTCGGAAAGACGGAATGTTGAGTCAACCTTGAGCCTGGTGAGATTTGATCTGCCAAATTGCAGGCAGCCAGTGATCAGTAAAAGTATCCTGCAGTACTGCACTCTAACCACTACATCATTGTGGTTTTTAGATTAGATTAATTTGTATATTTTAATTAGCTTATATACTAAATTACATCAATAAAAATAAAAAAAACCTTGAGAACTTCCCTAGTGGTATCTATTTTTCACATTCAAGCACAATCACAAACAGATTCCATGTAGACTTTGCTGTGAGAAAATAAGGCTTATCTATATTAGGAATCCCTAATGCTACGTAATGGGGTGAGCTCCCGTTACTTGTCCCAGCTTCTGCCAACCTAGCAGTTTGAAAGCATGTAAAAAAATGCAAATAGAAAAATAGGGATCACCTTTGGTGGGAAGGTAACAGCGTTCCGTGTACATTTGGCATTTAGTCATGCCGGCCACATGACCACGGAAACGTCTTCACATAGCACTGGCTCTTCGGCTTTGAAACAGAGATGAGCACTACACCCTAGATTCAGGAACGACTAGCACGTATGTGCAAGGGAAACCTTTACCTTTACCTATATTAGGAATATATTGTCATAGTGATTTCTGCATGACAACTTGAATTACACACCATTAACATCTTTATATAAGACTTTCAGAGCATCAGTGGTATATCATCACAATGATCTGCTGATATCTTTAAAAATCATTAAGTGGAAATGCATCACGGTTTCAATACATCTTGTATGCTATTGATTTTCTGGGAACATAATATATATTTTAATGTTAAAGATTTTTTTCCCCATTGTCACTCTCCAAGTCTTACGATGCTTGAAATCAAATCCCAAATTTAGGGAGATGTTGATCTAGAATTATATTATTAAAAAACCCAATAAGAGTAATAACGTTTAGCAAAATAAAAATAAAAATGCAAAGGCATTCAAGGAACAGTAACAATTAAATATCTGCTGAAAACAGCAGAGTTTAAAGACAGAAATGCAACATATTTTAAAGATAAGATAGAATTAAAAAGAAAAAAATCATTTTCTTCATTGATATTGTATTTCAGACATTCTATAATATATATAATTCAGAAAATCATCTCAAAATAAAAGATTATATATTGAATAGATTGGTTGTATACTTAAATAACATTTATAAGGAAACCTTGATTTATACAGTCACTCTACTAAGATTCACCATTATTTCTGTTATAAAACACAGAACTTCTTAAAAAATGCTAGCAACAAAAATCAGTGGGGAAAATATTTCCAATACAATTTGGAAAACAGAGGTGGCATTTACCAATTCTCCAAATTACTCAAAATTTCCACTACTGGTTCTCTAGAACTGGTCAGAACCTGCTTAATACCACCTCTGGTTCAGACTGAGGATTGATTGTTCTTTCTGAGATTAATTAAGAAACTTCTTCATCTTGAAATATTTTTAAAGGACTTTTTTAAAGGAAATTAATGAACTGACAAATGTAAGAGCCATATTGTTATTGTTTTTGAAAGGAATATCCTGCCTAAAACAAATGAGTGAAAAGAATTGGTTTTAGATTCTTTTAAATCCCACCTTTATTATTTTTAATAGATAATGCAGTGAACATTATTTCCCTCCCACAACAACAATCTTATGAGATTGTTATGAATCTCTTATAGTTGAGTAAAGAGAAAGTGATTGTCCCAAAGTCCCCCAGATGATTTCATGCCCAATGTAGAACTAGAACTCAGGTTTCCCTGCTCCCTTTCCTGGTGCCTTAATCACTAGACAAAACTGCCTACCTAGGAACTGGTGCAATTTATTGATGCCATAAATATGTCTGTGTTTATGTATGAGTATCTGTTTCTGTCTAGGTGTATGAAGGGGGAGAAAGATAATCATTGGATTGTATAGCTCAATTAAATAGTATATGCACTCCTAAATGCAAATTTTCACTTTATATTTTCATATTTATCTAATAGATTTAATTTAAATCAACCATCAGCTAACTGAAATTGCAGAAACAGGTCTGTATCATGACATTATCATATTCATGACAGCAAAATTTCATGGTATCAAACTCACATGTTTAACTGTCAGTCACAAAGTATCAGATGCAGAGAGCTCTTCAAATAAATCAAAGTGCTAATTTTTATACCTACTGTTCATTACCACAGGTCAACAGACACAATACATTTCATGCCAAACTATGATTCATCTTTTAAATTTAGAATTAAATTAAATTAAAATAGAACCTGGGTATCATTGGAAAAGAGAATGAGACAAAAAAGAACAGTTTTAAAATTTCAGGTCACTTATTAAATATTTTGTTCCTCTGATTCCCATTACCAGCAACTGTGACAAGATAGTGTCAGGGTTCCAACAGATGCCCTAATTAAATCATGTGCCTCAAGCCAAGCTTCAAAAGAAATCCAGTTATTTATTAGGAGCTTCATGTAGGCACATTCCCAAGTAAAGCTAGCTTTGACCCTATGTAATTTACACTCCAATTACCACCTTCCCCCCAGGTGTGTCATCAATCACATTCACCAATGGAGCAATTTTTCAGGTTGTAGAGGTCATTCCCCACCGGCTGCTGTAGGTAACCCTGGGATATAGCCTCGAGAGAGATAAGCATGGAATGTGCATCTGTCTTAGGCTGCCGTGCTGTTTCACCAGTTTCCCATCCCCCCTGACCTATGGCAACTCAAGAGCAGGTCAGGGATGCTTTGTGAGTTGACATTCAGTTCCCCTCACTTCCTGAAGGCAACCTATGGAAAGCAAAAACAATTTGAGTACAGGTATAGATTTTAGGGTTGCAACGTCTCACCCCCACCCCAAGGCTTGTTTGGGTTGTCTGTGTGAAAATTTGCTATGAGGCGGTCAGCCTGGATGTTCCTAATCCTTACCCAGGATGCCTCTGATAATGGGTTGCCCTTCCACTTGATTAAGTATTGGAGTTGCCTCTTGTGCCACCTCGAGTCAAGGATTTGCTGCACCTCGTAATGGGTTTTGGCCCCCTATGCTTTAGGTTTTTGAGCTCATCTTCCATGTATGGATGCTCTTCCACCAACTCAAACCTGGCCTCTAGTTGTCATAGGAAGTTGTCTATGTTTATGTCTTGCAGTTGGGGGGGCTTGTGCTACCATTTCCCTTGCTTCTTCCTCTAGCCCCTTGGCAATGGTATTCCCCATGGCTCTGTGGAATGCTGGGTCTCCCCAGGGGTTCCACCAGGGGATTTAGGAGCCTGGCCTGTGCCCAATCCCACATCCAATCCAGTCTTCCCAGCTCACTCAGGGGCCTTCTCCCCTTCTGGGCATTAGGGTGGGGAACTTGACCTTAGCTGCTTTGGGGATTCTTTTCCACCAATACTCATCCCTTTTTGCTTCAGTCGCTGGGTGGGCATCTCAGCTTTGATAGTCATGGAGGGCTTCAGTCCAGTTGCTGTTGGGTCTTGGAAGTCCCTGATTGGAGGCAAGTTTTGCCTCTCTCTGGGTTGCCTGGAGCAGGGTCTCTTCGAATAGTCCACCCTCTGCCATGGTCGTCTGAGTTTCTCTTCACGCACCCCAGATATCAGAGAGTGACTGGAGAGCCCGAGACCCAGAAATCCCAATAATTTTTATTAGTTTTGAGAGAGCTGGCTTGCTGTCAGGGTTCCAACAGATGCCCTAATTAAATCATGAGCCTCAAGTTAAGCTTCAAAAGAAATCCAGTTATTTATTAGAAGCTTCATGTTGGCATGTTACCAAGTAAGCCAGCTCTGACCCTATGTAATTTATACCCCAATTATTACCCTGTTTCCCACCTCCCCCAGGGTGTGTCATCAAACACATTCATCAACGAAGCAATTTTGTGGGTTGTAGAGGTCACTCCCCTCTGTCTGGGATACAGCCTTGAGAGAGATAAGCATAGAATGTGCATCCATCTTTGGCTGCCATATCATTTTGCCAGTTTCCCATCTCCCCTGGCCTATGGCAACTCTAGAGGAGGATGCTTTGCAAGTTTGACAGATAGCTCATTATTAATAATTTGGCAGCACTGCTGAATGACAGATTCTATACCTGTGACTTGGCTAAGTAATACAACAATTGCTTTCAAATAATACTACAATTATTTTAACACATTATGCTTTCCTGTATTGACAGGTACATCAATCCAAATACCCTCATTGTGAAGAGTCTTTTAAAAATGTACACATTCGTTAAATATATTCTTAGCATTCCATAATCAACACCACATAATAAATGTTAATATGTGGTTTAATGATTATTACTACATCAGAACAATGTGGCCTTGTTTGAATATTTGCTTGAACATGACAAGCTGATACAGAAGAGAAAGGCACTCCACATACTGGTTTGGTTTTTTTTTTTTTGTCTTCACTGCTTCCAACTTCCTTGTTTTAAACACTAAAACATTTTCAAGTAAAAGTTCATAAAAGTCTCTCTATATTCTCTCTCATCAAGCAGGGTATTCATTCATATGGATTAATCTTAATGTGTTCATATTACTATATTTAGAAGCCTGCATTAGATTATCTAGACACATTAAATCTATGGAATTTGTGTTAATATAGAGGGAGACAGTGATAGGGACAGGAGGAGTGAATCTAATACCCCATGTTTTCTTCTTCATTCCTTACATTGTAAATATAGGGCTTATCATGGGAGTAATTACTCCATAGAAGAATGCAAGGATCTTATTCTGGATGAGAGATGTCTTGGCTTTGAGATTCATATAAGCAAAAACTGTTGTGCCATAATGGAGGCTGACCACCATCAAGTGAGAGATACCTAGAACTTGTGTAGTGAATTAATATCCCAATAGTCCCAGAGGTGTTTTTCAAGAGGCAACTAGACTTTCTGGGTCTCTTTGAAGACATTTCGCTTCTCATCCAAGAAACTTCTTCAGCTCTGACTAGATGGTAGGGAATGGAAGGAATTATACTCCTTGCAGACAACTGGTCATTTGCATTCTTTTAAAGCTGTCTGCAAGGAGTATAAATCCTTCCATTCCCTAACATCCAGTCAGAGCTGAAGAAGCTTTTTGGATGAGAAATAAAATGTCTTCAAAGAAAAACCAGAAATCCAATTGTCTCTTGAAAAAGCACCTTTGGGACAACCATGACCCGGATGAATGAGAATCTTCATAGACATTAATATCCCAATACTTTCTTTCCACTTTCTTGAATGACCAGGGAAATACCTGAATTAGTATTACATTGTATATAAATTCACAGTACACAAATTATCTATTAATTTCCCCCAGAAATAGATTTCCCTGCTATTTTACTCAGGGCTCCTTTTACTTCTTTGTTTCTTAGGCTATATATGAGAGGGTTGAACATTGGAGTAACCACTGCATAGAAGAAAGCAAGGATCTTATCCTGATTTGAAGAATTGCTGGTTTGGGGGTTCATATAAGCAAAGGCTGCTGTGCCGTAGCAAAGGGTAACCACCATCAGGTGAGAGGTACATGTAGAGAAAGCTTTATAGCGACCTTGAGAAGAATGGATTGCCAAAATTGCATGGATTATGTAAACATAGGAAAGCATTACCACAATGCAGGGAATTAAGAGGATAATGAATCCTGCCACCATTAGAGAGATTTCATTAACAAACAAGTCTGAACAAGCTAATTTTATAACAGCAAGGACTTCACAAGCAAAATGATTAATAGTGTTGAATGAACAGAACTCAAGATGCATGGTGAACCCGGTCTGTATCATAGCATTAAAAAATCCACCAGTCCAGGAAGCCAATACCAGCTGGATGCACACTTTCTTTCTCATGATGACCTCATAGTGCAAGGGAGAGCAGATAGCTACATATCTATCATAAGCCATGGCTGCCAATAGAATAAATTCAGTGCTACCAAAGGTTAAAGAGATGCAAAGCTGAGTCATACATCTGCTGAAAGAAATAGTTTTGTGACTGGTTAGAAAATGGACCAGCAGTTGAGGCACCACACTGGTTGTAAAACAGATATCCAAAAAAGATAGATTACCTAAAAAGAAGTACATTGGTGTGCTGAGTCGTGCATCAATATGGATAGCTATGATGATAAGTGAATTTCCCACAAGAGTAATGAGGTACATGCAGAGGACAATCACAAACAAGTATTGGTTAGTCCTTTGTTCTCTGGAGAATCCCACAAATACAAACTCTTTAACAATTGACTGATTGGTTTGTCCCGTCATTCAGATAGTATCAGGACTGAAATATGATATAAATATGATATGTTATTTATATTTTGTGACATGAGTTATAATTATCTCTTTTATACATAAATTATTGATTAATAAAAGTATAACATTTAGGGATCAACAGTGATAGTATGAAACATATTCTTGATATTTAAAAGACATTCATATTTTCTGACTGTGGAAAGCCTATAAAAACTTTCTGCTAGAATTCCTATTTGAACAAAATATTTTTTTTTGCTTCGCTTAATGAAAACTACATTAATAAATATAAAATATTTGATGCTGAGTTGCCTTCCTTTTTCATCACAGATGTCTTTCTTTTTTCATAAATGAAATAAAAAGGCAAATGGTAGAATTGCTCTCTTTTTAACTTGGATGATAAAAGTAATATACAAAATATTAAACTATCATATCTTTTCCATTTTACGATAAGCATTAATGAATATGAAACGAATAATACATAGAGAAAAGCATGATGATATGTGACTATTGATACCAAAAATACAGAAGTAGTAATGAATATAAGATGGACCTAAAATAAGTAGAAATTTGTAATAGGTATCCCAAAGTCTACTCTGTGATTGGGGGGGAAAAGTATAAAGAAGATTCAAAGAAACAATTAAAGAATTGTTTAATTGGGTTAAAGAAACAATTGCTTCTCAGATTTGTTAATATCCAGTTGTTATATATTAGTATGCAATTCATAATCATTTCTAGATTTGTGCAATTTCAATGAATACTAATGAAAATTAAGAAGTTATCTTTTAATTTAAAATGCAGCTACTGCTATTTATAATTGTAAGATACATTAAGATCAACCATTCTTCCCCACAACTACAAAAGCAATATATATTGTATACAATATATATTGTAGATAAGTATGTTAAGATGAAATACATGTAGTATTTGATAACATTTTCTATAACAAATAGCAAAATAAAATATAGGAGGATATCTAAAAGCATTCGTACAATTATGTACAGTAATAAAACATTATACAGAATTATGACCATTAAATCTATAAATTAGTAAGACTAAATAATTAAACATAAAAGGAATCTGTTATCCTAAAATGACAAAACTAATGGCTATGTTAAGATACAACAAAATATTAACAATCAAATATAAATATGTTGTTAGAGTGGTGACCAACAGAATGAAAAGCAATTGATACTAGGATATCATACTTTTTCAAATAATCAAGCAATTATTCCCTATCAATAACTGTCATCAATACGATGGTTTTTTTCAGTATTCAGATAAGTTGTATCAATTATATCAGGCAATAAAAATCAGAGATAAAATAAATTTAGGTGATCTTGATTGCCTGATATTAATGTTCTCAATTTATATCTGAGTGCACAACTATGAGTATAAAATTATGCAAAACCAAATATGATTTATAAAAACTACTGCCACAGAAACAATTAGGTAAGCCAGAAAAGCATGTCTCCATAAGAATATCACTAAATCTAGTCTTGCAATAAATTTTGGGAACTGATATGAATATGAAATTAGGACAAAAAAGGAAATTACAGCACTTCCCAAATAATAACTCCCCAAAAGGCAAAGTGGACCCCTCTGCATCCTAACGTACCTGCACAGATGGGTAGACAAAAGAAAATGAACTGTTCAAAGAACCTTAAGACCTTTTGAGTTCACATTAAAGTTATAGACATTCATTAAATTTAACTGCAAAGTATATTGGACAACTGAATATCCCCCTTTGGGCAATTATGTTACCATGAATAACTTAATTAAAATAAGTTTTAAAAGCAATATCAAGACACTAGGGGTTTAAGTTAGAAAATACAACTTCTTAATATTTGTCTTCTTTCTCCCTCCCTCCCTCTCTTTCTCTCTCCCTCCCCCACCCCTCTCTCTCTGTGTTTGTGTGTATGCATGCCTTCATGTAACTCCTGATTCTTTGCAACTGCCTGGATAAGCAGTTTATTGATATCATTTTTGGAAGGGGTTTGCCATTGCTTTTCCTAGAGGTTATAGAGACTGCCTTGTCTTAAATCACCCAGTTGGCTTTGTGCCTAAGATGGGACTAGAATTCACATTGTATTTGTCACAAGTCACATTGTCCAATTAGGTGTTCTGGCATCTCCTTAGTAACCTCTTCCAGTCTCTGGCCAGCACCTGTTGGGATGACCTTGGTTCCCATGAGATAGTAAGTTGTTGATGTGTGGTCTGACATTCCAGAGCTCCCTCCTCCCCCCACCCCCAAAGTGTGTCAAGCTGAGAAACAGAGAAAAATGGATGTGACAGACATGATCAGTTTTTGAAGTTGACAATTAGTCTCAGTTATTAATACATAGATGGTTGAATCTAGATGTAGAAACATCTAAGGTAGTAAATGTGGGATAAAAATCAAATAAACAAACAAATATGAATGAATGAATGAATGAATGAATGAAGGCTTATCTGCATAGAATGCATTCAGTCATGTGCTACTGCAATAGGGCTAGCAAGCTAGATCTATATCTGTCTATAAAATTTTACTAATAAAGCAGGCTAGAAGAAGGAAAAAAGTCTCTCCAGTCCTGCCTATCCCTCTTCTTTCTTACTGAGGGTCATTACTATTTATTAGCATGTAGATGCAGAACCATCTGTCCATCCAATTTTTATATTGCCCAAATCTCAACGTCTCTATCAATAGTGTGTTTCACAAACTGAGGAAAATAATTTTCTTTCCTGATAGAGCTATAATTTATAACACAAATGCAAAGAAAAGTAGCAAGTGGGAGTGGACTCAAAGGTGGTTTTCTTTTTTAAAAAAGGGAATGAAAGAGACAGGTCCAAACTCCTTCCCTCTGATGGTTAATATTTTCTTTGGAGTGGGGACCGTTGGTGTCATCAGCGTGATAGGAACCGAGGGGACAGTGCTCCGTTCCCTAGGTCCCAATTTTCGGTCTGAAAGCTAATCTTTTTGGCTCTATTGACCACGAAGAGGTCAATACATTAAAGGGAAAATCCTGAGGACCTCGGGGATATCAAAAATTGCCCCGAAAGTTCAAGAAAGTCCCTTAATTCAGGCCAGAAAAAACCCAACCTCTTGTTGGTTGGCCAGAACGCTGACGATTGCTTAAGAAAAAAGGAAGTGAGGATCGAGCAAATGGCATCAATAAGAATAACTAATTACTCTTATTCTGAAAAACTTTGAAAGATACAACAATTAAAACAACGGATACATAACTAAAAGAAAAACTTCAAACTGATCAGCAAAGCAGAATTAAGAAGAAACGGAACGAAAGTATAACAGAGTGAGTTAACGAGGCTGATTGAAGTGGGAGGCAACGGAACTGAGGTGATTTTGAGGAAGCGCAACAGAGAGGTGTGGATTGGAAATAAAACACATAGTTATAGAATTGATAGACAGAAATTGGGAAATAGACAAAGATTATTCATCTGGAGAAAGGAATCCAGATCCAAGTGTTGGACTTATTTCAAAAAAAGAAACGGAGGTGGTGCGGAGACAATAAAGAAGAAACGAAGAAGAAACAGTAACTAGTTTCGGGAGTGACTGTGAGGGATTTAAAAACTTTGTAACGGTGGCAGAGCTTCAGTGAACAGTTACTGTAACTATATTAGAGTATTAACTTGCAAATAAATAAAAAAACATTGAGGCTCTGGAAGAGGTGTTTAAAATATTTTTAGAAGGCAGATTGAAGGATTTTGGAAACAATTACAAGTGAGACGACTGTAAAGACACAAAACGAAGTGAGGATTGCAACGACTTCAATTCTGGAACCTAATACAACGAAAGAAACTTATTTTACTGTTTGAGAGACCTAATTTATTTAAAAAAATTTATAATATTTTAAGTACTTTTATCTATTTATTTGTTTATTTATGTAATACTTAATGTTTTAATATAGAATATAATATATAATATTATAGCCCAAATAGCATAAGGTTTAGGATCACTTAAGTTTAAATGTAAAATATATAATTTCTAATATACGTAAGAAAAGTTGGAATGTATATTAATATTATATAAGTTTTGAATAGATATTATAATACAACACATGGCATATTTGTTTTCTTTTATTTTCTATTCTAATAGTATTTTATGTGACACAATTTAATATTAATTTAAAAATTGATATGGTGTTAAAAGAATGAATTGAAAAATTGATTATTAAAATTGACATATATTGATTTGAATAAGAATAAATATATTAAAATTGACAAAATTTAATAGAGATATAACTAAAGATTTAATAGAACTTAATAGAATTAATAATATATTTAAATAGAATATTTAATTTAGAAACTGAAAAATGACTTGCTGAGATATCATATTTTATTCCTGCTCTTCATTTAAATTTAATTAATCCCTCATATAATGATATTATAGTTTGATTTACAGAAATTAGACTGTATTTGAAAACTAAACAAGTGATATTGACTACTGTAATTATCAGAAGGAAAATCTTACTATATACTACAGACAGTGCATGAAAATTTGGGAACTGCAAAATTAGAAAATTAAGATGACAACTACTGGCTCATCAATAATGACAAAACCAGGTAAAAAGGCAATAATTAACCAAACAATGTCTACTACGTCATCAGCACAACAGAAAACAATAGACACAATGTTACTTCCAGAAAAAGAGAAATCTCCTCAACCAATTAACATCAAAAACATTCACTCAGTATTAGCAATGATACAAGAGAGTATGAACAAAACACAGGAATCAATTGCTGATAATCATCAAGAAAGTAGGAAAAACCATGAGGATTTAAAAATGGACATAGGTGAAATTAAGGATAATCTTTAAAAAATGGATAATAAGATGGAGAAAATTCAACAAAATATTGCCAAAAATGAACAACGGATCCAAAATATTAAAGATAAGATGGGCAAAGTAGAAAAAAAGATAGGTGCCCACCAGGCTTCCATGCATTCCATCAGCCGAGAGCTCAGGGCAGGGGCGGGGGTGTAGCGGTTATTATAAAGGAGGGTCTTGAACCGAAGGAGGCCACTTTACCTCAGATAGCCGGATGTGACTCCCTTTTTGTGAAGTGGGGTCGTGGAGTTCAGATGGGTTTGTTGGCCATGTACCTTGCTCCCTGCCACGTGGCAACGACCCTGTCCGAGCTCCTCAGCATCATAGCCGAGGTGGCAGTTAGTACCCCCAGACTTTTGGTCATGGGGGATTGTAACCTGCCATCTATTGGTGAAACGTCTGAGGTAGCTCGGGAGTTCATGGCTTCCATGATGGCCATGGACCTGACTCAAGTAATTCATGGCTCTACCCACATAGGTGGACACAATCTGGACTTAGTTTTCATCTCAGGTCAGTGGTCGAGTGGTCTTGATACGGGGGATATAGTTATTGAACCCTTGTCATGGTCAGACCACTCACTCCTTCATCTTGACTTTCTGACCGCCACACCGCATCGCAGGGAGGCGGAACCGAGCAGGTGGTTCCGCCCTGTCAGGGAGTTGATTGATCCCATCCTGGCTCTGGGATAATCGCACCCTGGTTTAGAGGTTTGGACCGAGGCTTTTCCTCGAATGTATACATTAAGAAAATAAAACCCGAAGAATTTCTAAGAGAAAACTCATTTTATTGTAAAGTAAAAAATAAAGATAACTCTTACTATCTAATTAATTGGCTACATCTTGCCGGCGTTCCTGCCTGACCTCTTGGCAGGAGAACAAAGGAGGTAAGAAGAAGGAATGGAGGCTAGAAAGGAATGCACGCTTGCGCACTTAATACTGATAACAAAACTTGGCAAAACTACAGTAAGCCTATTAGACCAAAAATGACAGCTCAGCTGGGAAATACAAGAACGCAGTGACAATCCCCTTCTTTGCCAGTTGAGCGAACATCAGGTACATCATCAAATAAGGCACATCTTCTTACGCAGATACTCGTGTTGAGCTGCTGGGAGTGGCTTGTTGAGGATATCTGCAATTTGATCATGTGTAGATACATATTGCATTTTAACAAAACCTTTTTTCACCAATTGTTTTATGTTTTGATAACGGATGTCAATGTGTCTGGACCTAGAACCTGTGAAATGTGATTCAGAAATATAAACCACCGATTCATTGTCTTCCATCACGGTGATTGGTCGGGTCGGACGTGTCCAGATATCTGTGACCAAAGCATCAAACCAAGTTAGAGAATTACATGCATCTGAAACACAAGCATATTCAGCTTCAGTAGATGAACAAGAAACAAAATTCTGTTTACGCACTTGCCAATAAACAGGACATCCATTCAAGAACATCATATAACCTGAAGTACTTTTGCGTGATTTCTTATCACTCGCCCAATCAGAATCTGCATAACAACATAACTCTGCATAATCAGTATGTGTTGGTTCTAACAATAACTTCATGTGTTTTGTGTGCCTTAGGTATCTCAATAATTTCTTAACGCATGTCCAATGAAACTGTTTTGCCTTACCTACGTGTCGTGACAAGAGATTGACACTAAGTGCAATGTCGGGTCTGGTCCAACTACTAATGTACAACAGTGACCCAATGACTGAACGATAAAGTGTTTGATCCTCGAACTCAGGACTCGGTTCTTGTGTCAAGTTGTGAAAATCTGTTTGCATGGGTGTCTTTGTTGTGTTAGCATCCTTCATGTTGCAATGATGCAAAATTTGTTCAATTTTATCTTCTTGTGAAAGACTAAACCCCTTCTGTGTTTTGTCAATCTGAACACCTAAATAAGTGCTAATATGACCTAAAGATTTCAATGTGAAGTATCTCTGCAAAGCTTTGGCAAAACTTTCACTCATCTGCTTATTTGGACCAATATAAACAATGTCATCAACATAAACAAGAACTATTTCATATGCATTATTAGATCTTTTTGTGAACACGCACTCATCAGTTTCGGACTTAATAAAGCCCATTGAATTTAGTTTGTCAGTAAGACATAAATACCACATTAAACCAGACTGTTTCAGACCATAAAGACTTTTTTGTAAAAACCAGGTATCCCCTTCTTGCTGTCGGAACCCTGGAGGACCTCTCACATAGATTTCTTCATCTAGGTCAGCATGTAGATAAGCCGTGTCCACATCGAACTGGAAAACTTCTAAGCCAAGGATAGTTGCAGTTGCTAAAGCAATTTTTACACTCTCAGTTCTGACTGTCGGTGAGTAGGTATTTGTGTAGTCCTCAGGATAACGTTGAGCGAAACCCTGAGCTACAAGTCTGGCCTTGTACAATGACTCACCATTTGGTTTCTTTTTGATTCTGTAGACCCATCGAGTGCCAATGATTCTTTTGTTTGCTGGAGGTTTTGCAGGTGTAAATACTTTAAGTTTCTTTAGACTGTCCATTTCAACCTGCATTGCATCATACCACTTCTCTTGCTCTGAATCAGGAAGATACTTGATTTGTGTGAACGTATCAGGTGGAAGTGTAACATTGCAAATCAAAGGCAAGGGTGCTTTTGTCAGTTGCCACGAAAATCGTTGTGGAGGGATTCCTTTTGTGGCCCTCTTGGAACGTCTCGGAACAACAGTCCATTCCTCTTCTGCTTCGTCCTCATCCTCACATTCGTCGCTAGCATAAGCATCCGCGGCTCGCGAAGACGGAACATTGGGTTGAGAAGAACTGGTGGATGGAACATTTGCCTGTGAATCTTGGTCATCAGGCTGCGTGGCATCAACAACATCATCTCTAGGAAAATAAACTCCAGGATCATTGGAATGAATCCTGGACCAGTCAACATCTTCCTCAAAATTAGCAGATTGGGAAATCACAATTACATGTTTAGAGTCAATAAATTTGCTCCATTTTGAGTTATCATCAATACCCATAAATCTCAGTCTCTTTGCTACTGGATCTCCTTTTCTTCTTTGAGCTAAGGGAATGTTCACCATAGCGTATGAACCAAAAATATGGAGGTGTTTGAGATCTGGCTTGTAACCATACATCATGAAGAAAGGAGTCTGATTTATTACACTGCTCCAAGTACGGTTGACAATGTAATTTGCATATTTGATAGCTTCACCCCAGTATGGCATACTAAGGTTGGCGTCTTCTAGGAGACAACGCATCATGGTTTGCAGGACCCCTTGACGTCGTTCTATGACCCCGTTATGAGCCGGTGTGTAAGGAGCTGAAGTCTGATGGATAATTCCATTCTTACGCATCAGTCCTGAAAACGCTGAGACATGAATTCGGCACCACGATCACTCTGGATTCTGGCGATGCGAACTTGGTGTTGGGTAGAAACAAGGGCTGCAAAGTCTTTAAAGATCTGAAAAGTCTCAGATTTTTCTTTCATAGGATATACATATCCATATCTGGAATAATTATCAACAATTGTTAGAAAATACTTTCTTCCACCAAGTGTTGGCGGAAATGGACCAACTATGTCAATGTGTACCAAATCAAAAATGCGTGTTGACAGGCGTGTAGCATGTTTGGGAATGGCTGCTGCTTTGGATTTGGCCTTCTTGCAGACAGCACAATCCAAAAACACCTTACACCCCTTTAGATCCAAACCTTTTGCGAATCCCGGCATTTTTCTAAGAACACGGAAACCGGCATGCCCCAATCTTCTATTCTTCTTTGGAAAGATCAATCACATCACTTATGAGGAATGATCTTTGTTTCTTTTTCTTCTTCTTTGGCATGTTAGTAGACAATTAGATTAGCGGTCCTCAGTCGCAAATTTAATCATCCTAACTAACTAGCCTAGAGGTCTTATCAGAAGTAACAAACAAGGAAAAAGCCATAACTTTTAACCATCCTCTGCTACCAGGTGTCAGGGAGTTGATTGATCCCATCCTGGCTCTGGGATAATCGCACCCTGGTTTAGAGGTTTGGACCGAGGCTTTTCCTCGAATGTATACATTAAGAAAATAAAACCCGAAGAATTTCTAAGAGAAAACTCATTTTATTGTAAAGTAAAAAATAAAGATAACTCTTACTATCTAATTAATTGGCTACATCTTGCCGGCGTTCCTGCCTGACCTCTTGGCAGGAGAACAAAGGAGGTAAGAAGAAGGAATGGAGGCTAGAAAGGAATGCACGCTTGCGCACTTAATACTGATAACAAAACTTGGCAAAACTACAGTAAGACTATTAGACCAAAAATGACAGCTCAGCTGGGAAATACAAGAACGCAGTGACACGCCCCAGGCGCCTGATGGATCCTGACAGGTTCGAGATGGAGCTTGGGCCATTTCCCAATACTCTGGCTCACGACTTGGCTGAAGACCTAGTGGCTGCCTGGGATAATGCAGCTGCTGGGGCTTTGGACCGGGTTGTGCCTTCATGGCCTCTGACCCGGCACCACTTAGTTCTCCAAGGAGCTGAGGGAGATGAAGCACCGGAAAAGACGCCTAGAGAGTAGTTGGAGGGCCAGCCAGTTTGAATCTGACCTGACAGTGGTGAGATCTCATATTAAAGCTTACCTGGTGGGGATAAAAGCGGCAAAATCTAACTATTTTGCCACTCTTATCACATCATCAGATAACTGCCCAGCCACCCTGTTTAGGGTGACCCACTCTCTCTTCCATCTGGGAGCGCGGGATGACCCTTTGCAGCTGAGGATTTTGTACAGTATCTGCATGATAAAATCACTCAGATTTGGGAAGACTTGGCCGCTGACTGGGTTAGTTCGGATGAGATGACTGAGGCAAGTCTTGAGAGTGTTACCTGGGATGAGTTTGATCCTGTGGCTCCCGAGGACGTGGACAGGATCTTGGGACGGCTGAATGCGACCACAAGTTTATTGGACCCGTGTCCCTCCTGGTTGGTGCTGGCTTCCCAGGAGGTCACACGAGGCTAGCTCCAGAGGATTATTAACGCTTCTTTGAGTGAGGGTGCCCTGCCGACCGCCTTGAAAGAGATGGTGGTGAAGCCTCTCCTCAAGAAGCCCTCTCTGGATCTGGCTGTTTTGACTAACTATCATCCAGTCTCCAATCTTCATTTTATTGTGAAAGTTGTTGAGAGTGTGGTTGCACGGCAGCTTCCCCAGTACCTGGATGAAGCTGTCTATTTAGATCCACTCCAGTCCGGTTTCAGGCCTGGGTACAGCACGGAAACGGCATTGGTCGCGTAGGTGGATGATCTCTGGAGGGCTCGGGGTAGGGGTTATTCCTCTATCCTGGTCCTCTTAGATCTCTCAGTGGCTTTTGATACCATCAACCATGGTATCATGTTGCGCTGGTTGGAAGGATTGGGGGTGGGAGGCACCGTTTTGCGGTGGTTCTCCTCCTATCTCTCCGATCGGTCGCAATCTGTGTTGACAGGGGGGCAGCGGTCGACCCTGAGGCGCTTTGTCTGTGGGGTGCCACAAGGGTCGGTCCTCTCGCCCCTCCTGTTCAACATTTATGTAAAGCCACTGGGTGAGATCATCCGTGGTTTTGGGGTGGAGTTCCATCAGTATGCTGATGACACCCAGCTGTACATCTCCACCCCAGACCATCCCAATGATGCCTTGGAAGTGATGTCCCAGTGCCTTGAGGCCATGCAGGTCTGGATGGGGAGAAACAGGCTTTGACTCAACTCTTCCAAGACCGAGTGGCTGTGGCTGCCAGCGTCCTGGTATAGCCAGCTGGCACCATCTCTGGTTATTGGGGGTGAATCATGGCCCCCACGGAAAGGGCTCGCAACTTGGACATCCTCCTGGACTCATGGCTGTCTTTAGAAGAGCACACGATGGCCATGGCCAGGGGGGGCTTTCTATCAGGTTCGCCTGATATGCCAGTTGTGTCCCTTTCTAGATCTGGATTTGTTATGCACGGTCACTCAAGCACTTGTCACTTCTCGCCTGGACTACTGCAACGCTCTCTACATGGGGCTCCCCTTGAGGTGCACCCAGAGGCTCCAACTGGTGCAGAATGTGGCTGCGTCGGGGATTATGGGAGCGATGGGGTGCTCCCATGTGACACCACTCCTGCGTGAGCTCCATTGGCTTCCAGTGGACTTTTGGGTGCACTCCAAGGTGTTGGTGATCACCTTTAAAGCGCTCCATGGCTTAGGGCCGGGGTATTTACGGGATCGCCTTCTGCCACCAATCGCCTCCCACCAACCAGTCCACTCCCACAGAGAGGGCCTCCTCAGGGTGCCGTCGGCCAGACAATGTTGGCTGGCGACCCCCAGGGGAAGAGCCTTTTCTGTGGTTGCACCTACTCTTTGGAACAACCTTCCCCCGGAGATACGAGTGATCCCAGATCTCAGGGCATTTTGTCGGGCCCTTAAAACCCATTTTTTCTGGTTAGCTGGGCTGGTTTGACCCCATACTTGGTTTTTAAAGTTTTTATATGGATTTTAATTTGAATTGTTTTAAATCATGGGCCAAATTCTATTTAAATTATTTTAAAGAGTCTTAACTTTTGTATTCAATGTTTTTTACTTGGCTGTACACTGCCCTGAGTCTGGAAGGAGAAGGGCAGTATAAAAATTTAAGCAAATAAATAAATAAATAAAGATAAAAAATATAAACTTGATACACTAGAGAAGGCACAGCAATTTTTTGATAGGAATTTTTTTCCTGAGGAAGAACAAGAATCTGAAACACAGCAAGAAATTGCAAACTATGAGGACAAACCGAGAAAAATATAACAAGAAGAAAGAAAAAGAGGGGAGAAAGAAAGAATGGAAAGAGAGGGAGAAAGGGATAAAATACAAATTACAGAAAAAAACACTAGGAAAATAAGAACATCAAGAAAATAGAAATTTGAAATGCAGAAAGATTTAAAATTGATATCGATTAACATAAATGGACTAAACATTCCATCAAAGAGACCACGTATTTTCAGAAATTTACAAAAATTGAAGATAGATATTATAACATTACAAGAAGTTCGTATTAAAAAACAACAGCGCAGTTTATTAGAAAACAAACGATTAGGAACACTTTATACAGCACTAACAGAACAAAAAAAGAGAGGTATAGCAATGTACATCAGGAATCATATACAATCAATAAAATTATTTGCTGATGAGGAGGGTAGGACGTTGATGGTTGAAATTGAAACAGAAAAGAAAAAGATATTACTAGTATCACTTTATGCACCAAATGGAACCCAAATTGATTATTTTAAAAAGATACACAACAAAATTAAGGAACTGGAATACCAAAACATATGCATAATTGGAGATTTTAATGCAATTGTAAACATAGAGAAGGACTATAGGAGTTGTAAATCTAGGAAAAAAACACTTCCAGAAACATTTTATGATATAGTAGAAGAATTTCAATTACAAGATGCCTGGAGGGAACTCTATTATAATAAACAACAATACACATTCTATTCAAATCCACATCAATCGTGGTCCAAAATTGACATGGCTTGGATGACGGTAGAGCTTATAGCAGACATTAAACAAATAGAAATTACAACTAACACATGGTCGGATCATAGCCCCATTGAAATAACATGGAAGGGACACCAAAAGCGTAAAAGATGGATGATGGATAGAGATATTATAAATGACAAACAATATGTGGATATGATCTCAAAAGAATTGAAAATATTTTTACAAATTAATGTTAAAGAGCACACCAGTCTCCAAAATCTATGGGACACAATCAAGGCATATATCAGAGGCTTCAAATTGCCTATACTGCACAAAAAATTAAAAACAAACAACAAATAAAACAAAATTTACAGACAATATTACATCAGTATGAATTAGATCTACAGAAACAGCCACATAACCAAGAAATTAAGGAGAAAATAAATTTAACAAGGCATAAATTAAATTTGATCACAACCACAGAAATAGCAAGAAAAATAAAAATCGCTAAACAAAACCAATTTGAACATGCAAACAAAACCAGACGGTGGTTAGCATATAAATTGAAAATTGAAAAACAGAGGAATATTATAATACAGTTAAAAGATGTAGATGGTTGTTTATACCAGAATATTGAAGACAAAAAAATGAATTGCAAAGGAATTTTTCAAAAACTTATACGCAAAGGAAGAGATTAGAGAAAAAAATATCATAGAATATTTAAATAAAATAAAGATTCAAGAATTAGAAGAAGAACATATAGAATTATTGAACAGACCAATCTCAATGTTAGAATTAATAGAAGCAAGAAAGAAACAAAAAAATAACAAGACACAGGGAACAGACGGTATACAAGCAGAATTTTACAAGACATTCCAAGAACCATTAGATGATATATTAATACAAGTTTTCAATGATGCATTAATGGAAGCTGAAATTCTGCAGTCATGGAATGAGACAATAATCACATTAATACCAAAACAAGATTCGGATCCCACGGAAATTAAAAATTATAGACGAATTTCTCTTCTCAATATAGATTACAAACTATTCACATCAATTATAACACAGAGATTGAAAAACCTAATCAAATACTATATACATCCTGATCAAAATGGTTTTATTCCTGGAAGACAAATTCATAACAATACAAGAACAATTATTGACACTCTGGAATTCTATGAGCAAAGATCGGAAAACCAGTTAGCTCTAATTTTCCTAGATGCGCAAAAAGCGTTTGATAATCTCAATTGGACATTTTTAACAGCACAATTAGAAAAGATGAAATTTGGAGAAAGATTTATAAAAATGATTAGAAAGATATACAACACCCAAACAGCAAAAATACAAATTAATGGAGATACAACTGACCAATTTGATATAAAGAAAGGAGTGAGACAAGGATGCCCATTATCTCCTAAATTGTTTCTATTAACATTGGAAATATTACTAGAAGAAATCAGGAAAGATACAGAAATAACTGGACTGAAAATAAAAAATCAAGAATATAAACTGCAAGCCTTTGCGGATGATATAGTACTCATCTTAGATAAACCCATACAATCTGGACCAAAATTAATAATAAAAGTACAACAATATGGAGAAGTAGCGGGATTGAAAATTAATAAACAAAAAACTAAAATTTTAACAAAGAACCTTAACAAGTATCAAGAAGAAGAATTGGAAAATATATTAGGGATACAAACAGCAAAGAAAGTTAAATACTTAGGAGTATGGATTACAAACAAAATATCAACATTGAAGGAAGACAATTATATTAAATTGGCTAAACAAATAGAAAAGGATTTGGAAAGATGGACAAAACTCCAATTGTCTCTTTTAGGTAAAATTGCTACCATTAAAATGAATATTTTGCCAAGATTGTTATACTTATTTAGGGTGATACCAGTAAATCCAGGAAGAACATATTTTAAAGATTTAGACAGAATGATATTAAAATTTATTTGGAAGGGAAAAAAAGCAAGAATCAAATTAAAACATCTACAAGACAAAAGAGAGATGGGAGGAATGGGACTCCCAGATTGGCAGAGTTATTACAAAGCCTCAGCATTAACATGGATAAAAGATTGGATCCAACTCAAAAACATAAGAACATTAATATTGGAAGGTTTTGATTTGACAAAGGGATGGCATGCATATATTTGGGGAGAGAAAATTACAAAACAAGAACAATTTTGCAGACATATTGTAAGAGACAATTTGCTTAAAATATGGAATGAAATCAGAAAATATCATTATGATAGGATTCCTAGGTGGACTTCCATAATGAAAACACATATTTATACAAATACAATAGATACAAATAAATTTAAAACATATCAGGACATCTTAAATGAAGAAGGAAAACTAAAAACAAGAGAAGAATTGATAATGCAAAATGTGGAAATAGAGTGGTGGTCATATTTTCAATTAAAATCCAGATATAAATCTGATATGGAAAAAACTGGAATTCAAATGGAACCAAATCAGTTGGATAAAATTTTATTAGGCCCCAATGAGAAATTAATAAGCAAAATTTATAATTTTCTAATGGAATATAAATTAGCAGAGGAAGTAGTTAAAGAGAATATGATCACATGGGCGACGAAGTTTGGGTATGCAATAGAATTAAATAAGTGGGAAAAATTGTGGAAAAGTATTAATAAATTAACATTATCTGCACCATACAAAGAAAATGCTTTTAAATTGTGGCATCTACCACCGGCGTGCATTTCTAAAATGTTTCTCAGTACATCTCCAGTCTGTTGGAAATGTAAAGCGCATAAAGGGACATACTATCATATATGATGGTCATGTCCCAAAGCTAAAAAATTCTGGAACAATATAAAAATGCAACTGGAACAAATAATTACTCAAAAGGTACCTTTAAAACCAGAAACTTACTTATTAGGAATACCTACAATCAAATATGAAAAAGAAGTAATATATTTAATAACACACATTTTGACTGCAGCGAGAATCATATACGCACAAAATTGGAAACAAGAAGAGGTCCCAACTCAAGAGAAATTAATATCCAAAATTATGGAATGCGCTGAGATGGATAGTCTATCACCAAGGAGATCCAAGGAAAGGAAGAATCTGAATATTATCTAGTCTGACAAAAATGGTATAAATGGTTAGCGGGAAGTGAAAAAAAAAGAGACAGAGAAGAAGAAAGAAAGAAAAAGTAAATAAAAGAAAAGATCAATAGAGTAAAATAAATTTTTACATCACATGAAATTTAAGAAAGAGACACCAGATATCAATAAAATAATATCATTATATAAGGTGAGAGAAATAATATATACTTAAGAATATAGGATATTGATATTGTAACAATTCAGATATTATAGGTAGATGTCATTAAGAAGACGCTTGTTGTAAATTGTTTTACTTGCATTTATAAATGTATTATGTGGTTTCTTAAATTAATAAAAGTTTAAAAATTGAAAAAAAATATTTTCTTTGGAGGTAGAAGCTTCATTGTTGTTGTTAAAACCTGCTTGAAATTTGTAATTAACTGAAAAAGTGGCATCTATAATTTTATTAAGCTATAAAAAGAATTCAATTAATATTTGTTTTAAGTCCTTAATTCATTCATAACACTTTATATACACACTACATAGCTAATCTATTAGAGAAGAGATGGAAAAGGGGGAAAATATAGATACTTGCTAATACAATAATAGGAAACGCATAGAGCCATGACGGTGAACCTATGGCACGTGTACCAGAGGTGGCACATAAAGCCCTCTCTGATGGCATGTGAGCCATTGACCCAGTTTGGTTCTCCTGCACATGTGCGCATGCCTCCCACTGGCCAGCGGGTCTCTGCCACGCATACATGGGGGATGGGTCACATGTGGGGAGTGCATGCATGGGGGCATGTGGGGGCATGTGCATGCGTGGGGGCAGGGAGGCAGGGGGCCTTGCACATTGCAGTTTGGGGGTTCGGGTGTGCACACACTTTGGGCACTTGGTCCAGAAAAGGTTAGCCATCACTGGCATAGAATAAAACACAGTACATAGTAATATAGAACTCATAGAAATATAGGAAAAGACATAATAATTAGAGGTAAACAGAAGTTTAGAAAATATGTGAGTATTCCCAATTTTGTTTCCGAACAAGCTGTTACTTTGTACATTTTGAATAAAATTTCCTCAAAAAAACCTTTTTCAGAGCATTCTTAATGTCCTTGTTTCTTAAGGTATAAATCAAAGGGTTTAACATGGGAGTGATAATGCTATAAAGAATAGAAATAAGTCGGTCTTTATCCAATGAGTACGTTGATATTGGCCGGACATAGGTGAAAATGGAGCTTCCGTAATACAAGATGACAATAGTCAGGTGTGAGGTGCAGGTGGAGAAAGCTTTGATCCTCCCTTCACTGGATTGTATCTTCATGATAGTGGAGATGATATAAATGTAAGATAGAAGAATGCAAACAAATGGAATCCATCCTATGAAGATCCCAACTACAAATAAGATGATCTCATTTAAGGTTTTGTCTCCACATGAAAGCATTAGAAGGGGAGGAATATCACAGAAGAAATAATTGATGTGATTGGCTCCACAGAATGGCAGACGGAATGTAAAGTAAGTGTGAAGAGCTGAATTGAGAAAGCCACTTGCCCAGCAGGCACCAGACAATTGCAGACAAAAGGCTTTTCTCATAATGGAAGTGTAGTTCAAAGGATGGCAGATAGCTGCAAAGCGATCATAGGCCATTGTAGCTAGTAGGATGCATTCAGTGCCCACAAATGACAGGAAAAAATAGAGTTGAGTTACACATCCAGCATAAGTGATACTCTTCTTCTGTGACATGAGGTGCACAAGTATCTGAGGAACATTGGTGGTGGTATAACAGATATCCAGAAAAGAGAGATTTCCTAGGAAGAAGTACATGGGAGTATGAAGCTGTGAGTCCAGGCAAGCAATAGTGAGAATGGAGATGTTGCCCACCAGAGTACATGTATATGTAGCAAAAAAGATAAAGAAAAGTAACAGCTGCAGTTCCTGGAGACCAGAGAAGCCCATGATGAGGAATTCACTTGGAACAGATTCATTCATCATTGTGTCAGAACTTAGTCTTGATTGTTGTTTTTTTAACCAGAATAAGAATGCTCACCTGATGATCAGAAAACCTACCAAGCTGTCAATATATAGAGTCTAACATCTCTCCAGACTCATAATGTACTCTGCACCCTCATTTTTTTTACTTAGTCTATCAAAAATGTCATCTTACAATACTATCACAATGTTCATGTTCATATGCTTATTTATGCAACAAAGAAGAAAAGCAGTTTGACATTGTTTGATCCATATACCACAATAACTCATGCAGTTTTTTTAAAATTATGGTCTGTTGAATAAACTGCATTTCACAAGCAGCACACACAGTGATGGGATTCAAATAATTTAACAACCGGTTCTCTGCCCTAATAATTTCTTCCAACAACCAGTTCACCAAACTGTTCAGAAAGTTAACAACTGTTTCTCCCGAAGTGGTGCAAACTGGCTGAATCCCACCATTGAGCATACACCATTCTAAGTGAAGTCACTTTATCTTTAAGAGAAGTTACTGAAGGTCACAGTGCTCAGTTCAGTTCTTTTAGATATTCCACGTGCAGATATTATGACCACAGTCTGGTATAGATGTATATAACTGGAAACGCTTGAAAGGAATTTTCAAACTGCAAAGCCATTCAAATAATTAAGCATGTTTCTGCAAACCTTCACTTGAATTAAGAAAAAAAATGCAATCTATATACAAAACAGCAGCCCCTAATTTTTGCACTGTTTTCTACGAAACAATGTTCAGCATTTTAAACTGCTGTAGCTGCTTCCAGATTCATACTTCCTGTTTTCTGTTTCAACATTGAACATGAGTGACTTATCCATTGATTAAATATACAGATTCATTGCAATTTTATCTAAATGCCACTTCTGTGCTACAGATGTAGAAAAGTAAATGTATTAAAAGTTATTCCCTTAGTCAATATTCATGTTTAAAAAAGTATCCAAATTCTTATCTGGCATGAATACAAACAGATAAATCAAATTATATTTTCAAAGAAGGAGCAAAAGAGCCCACAATAATTTTTTTCAACATACAATACTACAAACCAGTTGATGAGAATATGGTAAAGCAAAATCCATACTGAATTTGTGATCCTTTGATTTCTGTAGTTTGTTGAAAAGTAAGATAGAAAACAATTACAAAAATAAATCTAATAAGCAAAGCCTAATTTACTGTGCAATTCCTTTTCAAAGAAAAGTTAGAGCACCTCAAAGAACAAACTCAAAAAATAATAGCAGCGGTATGCACCTAAATACTGAATAATTTCCCCGTCACATATATAACTTCAGCAACTATATAGTTCATGGATCTCACACCTCAATTTCTACTACAGTGGCCAGGCACGTACTATTCTATCTGCCTTCTGGGAGTGATAAGAAAATCAGGATGATTACAAATGAACAGGGAATTACAATTACATTAACTGAAAATAAGGATACATCTGTTCTAATTATGTGATGCTGCAATTACATTTCTGTCCGTGAAATAGCTTAACTACAATAATCTCAAATCTATAGTGCTTAAACATAGTACAGAAAATGATTTTATTTTTGAAATCAGCATATTGGTGACATGCATATCCTTCTTTACCAAGTTATGTATCTGGAAACACATCTTTTACTTACTTTTAAACATAATAGAATGCTGCATGCCAAGGAATCATGCTTATATTTTCTGCTTACATACAACAGCAGAAAAGTCAAAGTGATATGGAATCAAAATTATGTACTGATTTGGGGAAGTGGTGTTTTTTCCCCCAGAAAGCATCTGAAATTATTTTTTTCCATATCTTCAAATAAACAACATAGCTTTTATATAATTACTGTATATTAAATATACTTCAGAAAAGGTTTGTTATGCATTTATAGTGAAATTATAAAATTTCTTCAGGAGTCAATCTTAAGCAAAACAAACTGAAATGATTAATAAACATATATAACATTGCATGGTTACTCTCACTTAAATCAAAATTACTTAATCATACATCAAAGACAGAGTTTTTATGCATTTTGGAAAAAGATAAATAGCAATCATTTATCCTATATTATTAACTTTTATTTTACCCCTTAATAAGTTTTTTTTTCTCTTTCCACAGTCTATATTAATGACTAACAATTGGACTGAGCTATTTGTAATTCAAACAGATTGGCATTTATCATAATCTTGGACATTAGAATATAAAGTTTGGAACATGCATTGTATTGCAATGTCACTATACTCATTTCATAATTCTGACCAAATAGTCAGATGTTTTTAGATGTGTGTACAAAGGGGTAGAGATTGCATCTTAATTCAGACCTAGAGCTGAATCTATGAGTCTATGTTTTTAAACTACTCTTAATATTGTCATCCCGGGAGGTCATCTTTTTCTTAAATTCTTCAGAGCTGCCACAGTTTAGTTCATTTATCTCCAGAAAAGAAAGGCCATATTCTAATGAAACCATCCCAACAATTGGCGCTATATACAAGTAAATTCTAGGCACTTTTTCTTTTGATGAAAACAACATCATTAACTCTGAGTCTACTTTGACATAGCCTTCAGGTATGACCCTGGCCTGAACTCTGATGATTCTCAAGTTCTGGGATTTATCTGCTTCAGTGAAAGTCTGCTTTCTTTTATGATGTACCCTGCCCAGAAGATAAGTGCTTGTCTTCTTTATACATTTCCAGGCCCTTGAAGTACTTTTTTTATATCCAGGCATAATTTCTGCTTTTTAAGGCAAACAATTTAAAAACCTATATTTACAATATAGTACAATATAGTAAATACTATATATTTACAATATAGTAAATATGCTATTCATATATTATTGTTGGTCTTGGATATATTAATGAATTTTGGATGCATTAGTATTTATAGGTGTGATGGCTTCTTGCTATGTAAATCAGCCTTTACTTTATATGCTAAATTTCTGGTCTCTGACATTTATCAATAAACAAATTCATATTCCTTGTAGGAACAATTTGTCAAACACTCATGGCAAATTATTTGGGTTCTGAGCTAATAGAGCAGTATAAGAAGCTGGTCTACATGTAGTCCCCATGCTAGCATCGGACATTCTCTGTCTGACCTATGACCAATCTATGAACTCCTCAGAATCAGTCAAATCAGCCGCACAGCCCACCAAAAACCCCACTGACCCTCTACCAACCCACGCAGCCACCCAACAGCAGTTCACCTCCCAATGACCCTAACCTTATGTAATCTCCTTATCATAAGACCCATCATAAGACCCTTCACAAGACTCACTGATGACTGACTGATGACCCAATACAAGACCCTCATTTGACCAACACACATCTGAAGCCCTTCTAAACAGAACACTGATAGACATCCCTAAACTCTGCTGAAGTTATTACCTAGCTTAGTAATGAAATGTTTGGAAACTAATCCATAAAGACCCCAAACAATCTTTAAACAATCAAGCACTGTCAGAGAATAGGTGTATGTGGATGCCTGCAATTCTTGGTAAGGAGCAATAGATCAGAAGATCTGGTCTCTTGTCAGCTTTTCCCTTCAGCTGCTCAATTTTCTTATACACAGATGGGTTTTAATTGCACTTTTTGTAGCTGTACAATCTCTTGATTTATGACTAGTTGACTTCTGACCTATTTTATAACCCCTTGCTGGACTTTCACAACATTTTATGTTCTTTCATTGTTCACCATTAAATTCAATTTCTTTTTCCGTAAGGAAATTGCATTGGGACTGAGATTTACACAAGATTATACTATAAATTTTGCTCTTTTTAGTTTTCTTTCTTTTTAAACAAAGTTCTTTGAAATTCTCCCTTTTTTTTAATCCTGAGGAAAAAACCTTTCTGGGTAGAAGCTGCTATTTATCTGCTGCTCTTGTCCTTGAAGAGAGAACAGAAAGTATTTCTCATATCCTAAAGCTGGAAATAACAATTGGACCTGATTTGCAATTTGAGGAATTGGAATTTGATTTGTTGTTGTCAGATGTAAAAGTGTTTCATTTTCCAGAAAAGATTGAAAAGAATACAAATGTAAGAAATTCCAAAATAATGGATATGATGAAGGATGGACTTTCTTGATAAGAGGAATGTTGAGTTGTTAAGAAGTATTATTCAAAAACTTATGTTGCAGAGATATTTACAACAGAGATTTATGAATTTTTGGAAATGAGGTGCAATTGTTGGGAAAGCTGAAAGTTCCCAATTAAAAACCTAGGAAAGGTTTTATTATTAATAGCAAAATGTGGATATTTGATCCTGGATTCAAAGATAATAAGCAGGGTGAGTTGTGGTAAAAAAGAAACTGTAGACATTCTATGAGTCAATTAGAATAATAGACTGTTAATAAAGTGCTTTGAATGTTTACTTTTCTGTAGTTTAACCTGTTAACTATTTTTTTTTTACACAGGTAATGTCTGACAAATCAATTGGGTTACAAATAGAGGTACAAGCATGTAAATTTTAGTCCTCCATCACAAGATGGGAAGCTATTATTATTGGAGTAGTTTTGTCAGTGTTCAACTCGGGGTGATAAGACGTGTTTCTATTCTATTTTTTTTTCATTGAAAAGCACATTTTGTTTCAATATTTTTGTTTAGTTTTGCTTTGTCTCTTAATTTTTTTATTTTGGATTTTAATATTTTGAATAAAATATTTTTTTAAGAATTCACTTCAGTTTCATCCCAAGTAATTGCATAATGCTTACTTTTTAAATTTATTTAGGAGCTTTATTAGTTATCTTCACTTGAAAAAAAAAACTTTGAACAATACTTTTGTATTTTCTCTTGTATTTAATCCCAGGCAGTTGATTTCTTTAACTATATTCTGCAGTTGTCTTTTCTTCTCTAAGTACATTATGTCACATCTTTCTTAATTTTTGCAGCTACCCCTTTCTTAAAGATCTTCTTTTTATTTATATTTTCATTACCATTTTATCCAGCATCATTTTTCCTATTTCCTATCATTGTAACTCCATGCATTTGGGTCACACTGCAACATTTCTTTTCACTCAATTTCAAGCAGATTTTATATAATCTTTTCTTCTATCTACTTTCTTTCCATTTTGTTGGCAGATCAATATATTTGGGCAAACTTTTTTTCCATACAGACTTATGCTTTCTCTACCTGCAGTCATTCTGTTTTGCTCTTTTTCACTATTCATCAATGGCAATTATTTTACAAAATCCACACTAATGCTTTCAAGAACCACCCCCAAATAGGAAATAGTATTAGCTATTAATTGAATTCTGTTCAACTAATATTGTACTAAGCCTAATATTGCAGGCTTAGCACAGCATAATTCAACTAGTTATCTGTTTAGATAATTGATCCAATGGGAAATGAATTTCCAATTCAGAAAACATTTAATTCTGTTTTACCATCTCTTTTAGCTAATAGTTGTTCTGATGTTTTCCCCATGAAGGTACTTCTCTCTCTCTCACTGATCTCTGTCTCTGTCTGTCTTTGTCTGTCTGTCTGTCTATCTATCTGTTTTTCTCTCTCTCTTTCTCTCTCTCTCTCTCTCTGTCCTCTCTCTCTCTCTCTTTCTATCTCTCATCTATTCATCTATATCTACCTACCTACCTACCTACCTACCTACCTATCATCATTGTCATCATCATCTATCTCTAGCTATCAGAGGTAGTTCATATTTTTTAAAAAAGTCAATTAATAATTGATATTTTTTTCCAGATTACCATCCCATTGAGGCAAGATGGATGGACTTACAAAAGTTATGGGAGCACAATTAAAAGAGTTAAAAATCAAGTTGGAAGCAAAGATTCATGGACAAAATCTCTCTATATGACTCCTATGACATGGTACCAACTTGATTCCACATAATCAAATAATGCCATTTAGGAATGTACCATGAAAAACAAAACTGCTGTGACTGAATTTCTTCTTTTAGGACTTTCTGATCACCCAATGATCCAAGTTTTCTTGTTCCTGTTTTTTTCATCAATCTACTTAATAACCTTAGTAGGAAATATGGTCATCATATTGGTAATAAGGGCTGATCCTCAATTACACACTCCAATGTATTTCTTTCTCATTAACTTATCCTTCCTTGACATCTGCTATTCTTCTGTAACAGTTCCCAAAATGCTACAGAATCTCCTGGCTACTAAAAAGACAATTTCTCTCTGTGGTTGCATAGCTCAGGTCTTTTTCTTTATTTTCATGTTTGGAACAGAGATCTTCTTACTTTCAGCAATGGCGTATGATCGTTATGCTGCTATATGCCACCCCCTGAGATACAGCACCATTATCAACCACCGCTTATGCATCCAAATGGTACTGGCTGCGTGGCTGTCAGGTTTCCTGGATTCCTCTGTCAATACTCTTTTTTTAACTAACTTATATTTCTGTGGTCCCAGTAACATTAATCATTTCAGCTGTGAGTTACCTCTGCTATTGCAGCTGTCTTGCACTAGTACTTTTGCCAATGAAATGGTCATTCTTATCTTTAGCATGCCATTAGGATTTGCTGCCCTTCTCTTAATTATTGTTTCCTATGTACATATTGTAGGCTCCATTGTCAAGATAAATTCTGCAAAAGGAAGGCAGAAGTTATTCTCTACTTGTGCTTCCCACCTCACAGTAGTTTTCTTGTTTTGTGGGACTGCTTTGATTAGATACATGAAACCTGCATCTGGCTACTCAGACACCATGGACAAGTTAGTGTCAATCCAGTATAGTATCCTAACCCCCATGTTAAACCCCATTATATACAGTCTGAAAAACAAAGATGTAAAAAATGCTCTAAAGAAGCTTTTTAGAAAGTGACTTCAACAATGCCCTTAAACTTACTGAATTTTGAGATTTCCTTGATGAAGAAAGAGAATGCATTAAGGCAGAAATAGAAAGACTGGCAACCATGACATGGCAGGCCTCATTAAAATACTAGCTGCACTTTTTACTTTCTCCTACAATTTTATCCACTCCCTTTAAATTATGGGATGGGATTCAACCTGTTTGGAAGCACTTCTAAGGCTTTCATCTCTTCACTTACAGTTTTTGACTTCAACCAAACAATAGTGATATTCAGGCAGATCCCACTTGATATAGACTATCATATTCATTAAGACCATATGTGTTAAAAATTCATGGCTGATAGCTTAAGATAACCTTGACTCCAATTGCATTTCTTATGGAGCTGGATGTACTGAGTCAGAGAAGGGCATTCCAATCTAATACAAGGCTCTTTGGTGCTCCTGGAACATATATATGAAAACATGCTAAGGCTATTAAATTAGGAAACTGTAAGCAAAAGTCCACTAGTTCACTATACCATCCCAATCCCCAATTTTCCTTTACCTAAAAATGATAAACTACTTTGAACATCTATCTTTTTATTTCTACTTAAATTAAATTGCAATTGTTGGGAAAGTTGTCAATTAAAAAACTAAGTAAAGGTTTCATTATTAATAGCGAAATGAAGATATTTGACCCTGGACTCAAAAATAATAATTGGGGTGATTTACGGTAAAAAAAAAAAAAAAGAATCCATATAGACTGTCTATGAGTAAATTACAATATCAGACTATAAACAAAGTGCTTTCCATTTTTATTTTGCTGTTGTTGAAACTGTTATGTATTTTTTTCACATATATATCTGACAGGTTAATTGGGTTACAGATATATATACATTTATATATATATTAAATGTATATATATATATTTATAAACTCTGGCTTAATAACTGCTGAATATGGCACACTCTTAGCTTTTAGCTAAGTCATAATATCTTCTATTTAATAAAGCTTTACTCTTAAATTTTCTTTTAGTTACAATTATCATTTTATATTTACATTGTTATCTTTATCTCCATCTTTAAACTCAATCCGATATTTGCTTTGTGCAGATTAATGAGTGCAATAAATATGTATTTGTTTGAAAAGAAAGACTATGTAATTAAACCCTACCATTGTAGTCTGGGCAAGGTGGTGGAGAGAATTATGACAGAAGAAATACTAAGCTTGTACTTAGTTTATTCCTCTGCCTTCCTCTGCACCTTCCCTGCACCCCGTCTCAGTACAAAAAAAATAAAAATAAAATGGATAGAAATCAGAACAATTTTGCTGCATTCTCCTCATGTAATGTCTGAAGAACTGTGTGCCATTTATTTGTTAAACTGGGGATATTTTCTCTTCAAAATAGGACAACTTGCCATGCCACAGTCAACTTACTGCAGCCAACTCATCATGGCCAACTCGCCGCAGGACAACTCTATGGGACAACTCACTGTGGAACAATTTTACACACATGCACACATACACACACACACACATACATAAATTTTTGCAATTCACATTTCATTCTGTCTCTCCTTTTGCATCCTTTCTTTAATGATTTTATTACACTATTTGTTTAATATTAGTGTAATTCTTGTCCTGCAGTGAGTTGTCCTGTGCTGAGTTGGCTGTGGAGAATTATCCTGCAGAGAGTTGGCCATGATAAGCTGCCTGTGGCAAATCGACCATGGTAACTTGGCCATGGCAAGTTGGCAATAGTGAGTTGGCTGTGACAAATTGTCATAGACCTTTTTCTGTTAGCTTTTGCCTTATAGAATTATGGAAAACAAGTAGTCCTTGACTTTTATGATATAAACAGCTTTTATGGTAGTAAGTCAAGGCATGTATGTGACTGGATGTGATTTTCCAACACTTTTTGTGTGGGTCATAAAGTAAATCCCTATGGTCATTAAGTGAATCCATGGTCATTAAGTGAATGCTGTGGTCATAACAGGCAAAAAACCCCACACCAACACCCACAAAAATATCACGAATAATGTTTACATGACAATGGGATGCTGCAACTGTTTTTAAAGTTGAATTGGTTGTGCCAAGCACCTAAAAAACAATTATATGACCATATAGTGCAGTGATGGCTAACCTTTTTGTTGTCGTGTGCCAAAAGTGGGGGGAGCGTGGGGGGGTCGCAGATGCCTGTGCCAGATCCATAAATCAATGCGCCCCACCCTCCCGTGCATGCGCACGTGATCCCCCCCAGACTTCCCCCTGCTTTTGGCACGTGATGGCACGGTCGGCCCAGTAGGTCTGTTTTCCCCCCCTCCCCAGGCTCCAGAGGCTTTCTAGGAGCCTGGGGAGGGCAAAAACAGACTTCCCCATCCCCCCAGAGGCCTTCCGGGGGCCGGAAACAGCCAGTTTCCCGACTTCTGGTGGGACTGGAAGGCCTGAAAATCAGTTGGCCGGTGTGCCATTGCGCGCTGGAGCTGAGCTAGGGCAACACTCACGTGCCCACCAATATGGCTCTGCGTGCCACCTGTGGCACCCGTGCCATAGGTTCGGCATCACGGATATAGTGGAAGCCCAACATTTTATATTACAGTCTGTCATAATTTCAAATGATTGCTAAACAATGGTAATTTATCATGTAACTGCAATTCAAATTCAATTCCAAGAGCTAATTTTGAACTCTAAAGTCTGTCATGTCTGCTGAGATGAGGACACAAATCTTCTGATAAGTAGTTCAACTAAGGACTGAGGCATTCTAAAAACATAAGTTGGGGGACATTTTGCAGATGAAAAAAGGACAAAGAAATTATTCTATATTATTCTTTATTACCAGAGAACAAGTTCAGATATTAAATAGTATTTACGTCTGAGATTGGTCATTTTACTCATATTCTACCAAATTCATTGTAACTTTTTCTTCACCTGCTTCATCACTTGGAGTGTCCAGGAAAATCAAAAACCCACCCACAATTCAAGAAGAATTCTATAGATTACCTTTTTTCTCACTCACCCAGACAGTGCTTAACAAAGTATTCAATAGCTCTATCCCCAAGAGTGCTGGGAAATTCCAAACACATTGTAAAAATATTTCAGATCTACCAAAATCCTGGGGCAGGCCATTTAAACTGATCCATCCTTCCTATGGAGGCTGGTGGCAACAATTTATCACATAGTCATGAGAAAAATATCTAGGCATGGCAAATGATTGATGGGAACATCTCTTTACTCAGAACATGTGTCCAAGGTGAAATACTAAACCTAATGTGCAGTCAGCTATGTAGACCTTTCTATGATTTTATATTTCTTGCCAATCCATAATCATTCCCTTTCCTTTATATAATAATAATGTAATAAGTATTAAACCTGTGTATGCACCTATTAATTAGACTTTGTTTGTTTAACTTGGAGTAAAGTGTATCATATTCCAATAAAAATAAACCAATACCAATATTTGGGACTTGGGTAATATTATTCAATATTCTGGCCAAAATGGACTTCTAAAAGTCATTATTTTTCCTCAGAAATACCTGTTGCCACTTTAACCTCTGCTGATGATGAATATTCAATTCATGTATACTCTGGGCATGAGTATTATGCAGAATCCTATTTTAGTATTACAAAGAGCAAGGAACATATTGGTTCTATAGTCACTGTATTCATATTAATGTCTAAACAGAAGAGCATTTTAAATATACATTTATGGATGTACAATTTAATATCAATTAAGGAAGAATTTATAAGACTTCAATGAGCCAGAATTTACTCAAACTTGTCTGTCTTTAACCTGTTCATGACATAGCACTTTATTAAATCATTATTTCAATGTCTTTTCTCTGAGTTTATACTAATTTCTAAGGAGTTAATATGTCTTGGCCTTAACATAATCTTGACTCTATATGCCACTTGATTGTCATGACTAAAGATAATAAGGACAAAATGCTCTCATGATACATAGTTATTCTTAGGGTAAAATTCTTGGTTATAATTCTGAATATTATATTTATTTATCCCTACCCAAGTATGATTCAAAAATCCTAATTTAAAATAATTTATCATAGATGCAGATTCAAGAACTAATAATTGGTTAAGTGGAAGCTTAGAAAGCAGAATTCTCTATCTGTTGACACTGTTTCAGATTTTTTAAAAATGTATTTATTGACAAGCCATGCTTTCTATACTCTTGACCATTACTGGGCAATACCAAATACACATAGCAAATTTCTTATAGGTTTTTATACATATATAGTGAATATACATATGATTATTCAGTTATAAATTTATAACTCAAATATATGAAAACATCACTATTCCTATTTAAACATAGTTGTATCTGCTTTGGTTAGGACATCAACCAGCAACAAATACATTCATCCTTGACAATCTAAATGCTTTATTCTCCTTTATTTTCCTTCTTCTTTATTTAATTTTGCACTGACTTACAATAAAGGCAAGGTTATGAATCCATGACAAAATATGTTGTTCTGATAATCAGGACCCAAATTAAAAAAATATATCATAAGTAAAACTGTGCCACAAAAGAAATGTAAACATCCCAAAGAAAGTTTACCTGGAAAGCATTATGGTAATTTTATGTTCCAATCACTGTATCTTCCCCCAGTCCAGTGTCCCCTACAATGATGTGAAAAACTATAGTCATGAAAAGTGCTTAAAAATTAAATCAAGCAGGCAAATAAATAAATATCTGAATAACTATATCAATGGCTTTTTTAAAGGCCAGAACTATGAAATATGGAAATATGAGATTAATTGGATTTAATGATGGGTACTAGGGCAAAGATTTACAGTGTTTCTGAATATTGTTTTATCTCATGTTTTTGTATTATCTTATATACAAACATTGTAATAATTGTAAAATCAAATGTGCATGTTTGTTTTTCTCTAAGATAAAGCAATAAAACATTGTTCTACTACATTTACTAGTCATTCAAATGGATCAAGCTTGGATTCAACTCATTGTTGATTGACAAACAATCCTGGTTATTACTTAAACTATCAATGGAAAAAAGGAGAAATCCATGTGTTCTGTCTGGAGCCCCATGCTAGATAGATAGATAGATAGATAGATAGATAGATAGATAGATAGATAGATAGATAACCAAAGACCTACATAGATAGATAGATATACACACACACATTATTAATGAACTAAGAATGAGCACTTGAATTTCAAAAAGTTACATCAAACAAGACTCTTAGTTAGAATCCACACTTAAAACAACAGCATGTATTAACAATAGAAACAATAGACAATATAGATACATAGAGCATTTGCTAGTCACTTTAATCTATGGTGATAGACAGGATGAACTCTAAATTTTCCAAAAATAAATAAAATATTAATTTACAATTCTGCTTTCATCTCAAGTATAGTACCTTCAGAAGTAACTTTTTCAGGCAATTTTTAATATCCTTGTTTCTTAAAGTATAGATCAAAGGATTTAGCATGGGAGTGACAATGCTGTAAAGGACAGAAATGAGTCTGTCTTTCTCCAATGAATAAGTTGATATTGGTCGGACATAGGTGAAAATGGCACTTCCATAATATAACATAACAATAGTCAGGTGTGAGGTACAGGTGGAAAAAGCTTTGATCCTCCCTTCATTGGATTGTATCTTCATGATAGTGGAGATGATATAAATGTAAGATAAGATAATGCAGACAAATGGAGTCCATCCTATAAAGGCCCCAGCAACAAGCAAGATAATCTCATTTAAACTTGTGTCTCCACATGAAAGCATTAAGAGGGGTGGAATATCACAAAAGAAATAATTGATCTGATTAGCTCCACAGAATGGCAGATGGAATGTAAAATAAGTATGAAGAGCCGAATTGAGAAAACCACCTACCCAACAGGCATCAGCTAAGTGCACACAAAATGTTCTCTTCATAATTAAAGTATACTTTAAAGGATGGCAGATAGCTGCAAAGCGATCATAGGCCATTGCAGCTAGAAGGATGCATTCAGTTCCCACAAGAGAGACAAAAAAATAGAGCTGAGTTACACATCCAGCATAAGTGATACTCTTCTTCTGTGACATGAGATGCACAAGTATCTGAGGGACATTGGTGGTGGTATAACAGATATCCAGAAAAGAGAGATGTCCTAGGAAGAAGTACATGGGAGTATGAAGCTGTTGGTCCAGACAAACAACAGTGAGGATGGAGATGTTCCCTAACAGAATACAAATGTATGTAGCAAGAATGATAAAGTAGAGGAGCAGTTGCAACTCTTGCAGACCAGAGAAGCCCAAGATGAGGAATTCATTTGGAACCGTTTCATTTGTCATTGTTTCACAAGTTGTTCATTTCTGTTCTATAATGAAATAAGAAAGACAATTATGACGCCAAGTACTTTTTTACTTTATTTTATTTTTTTCTAAGGCATGCTCATTGGATGACCAGAAACATTGCCAAAGCCAGATAACCTCCACTACGTAACTAGAAAATAAATCTGGAAAATGCTCAACATCACACACCTGACAACTTGTTTCTTGCTTATCGGATATTAGTGGAAAGTGTAATCTAACCTCTCATATTTACTGACTGTGGACAGAAATGCTGGCTTTATTCTGCATTAAATGAATATACATGTTTGCTTTCTCATTTAGACAGCAGGGAGAGGAAACCATTTACACATTTAGTTCACACATTACAGTGTATTGAATTTACCAAAGTTATCATGTATCAAAGAACAAGTCACCACATTTTTTTCTTTTTGCATTTGTCCCCTGGTTGTGCTTCTTTTGTATGCTCACCAATTTTATATAGGAAAAACTATCAATGCAGGATATAATTTTTTTTTTCCTTAGTCAACTTATCTTAAAACTTGACACTAACTAGAGTTGAGAGGGAATGATGTGCTTTTCTGCCCAATACAAGTTTAGAACTTGGGTCTTCCCCATCCTGCTTTAACAACTTAATCTATATGCCTCACTGGTTGTTGCTAAATCAAAAACAGTGAAACCATTTTATTGTTTACTTCCAGATACTTTAACAAAAAACTATTGAGCCACTCCTGAAGTACAGTTATGTAAATATTCCATTAATTTTAGTTTATGGAAATAATATTGTGACCACTTTCAAAGTCATTATCAATAGCTTTCTATTTCTCTAAATTCTATTTGTACAATATATTTTTTAAGAAATATATTATTTAAAATAATGCATCTATTATTATCATTATTATTAAAATGCACCATTACCAACTTTCATTAATAATTGTCATTATTATTTTTAAAAAGTACACAGAAACTTTATTTAGCATTATATAGCTATATCTACCTATATGCAGAAATAATTTAATCTGAGGTAACAACATAACTAACAATCAATCAAAAATAAATCTGTGATCCTTTGACTTTTGATTGAAATAGATGACCCAAAATGAGAACATTAATGATGTTACAGAAGAAGCATCCATTTACAGTGATTTTAAAATATCAAAGTAAAATCAGAGTAACTCAATAGCAAACACACATACACAAACAGAAACAAAACATACCTCATCAGTGTGTAGCTAAAACATTGTGTACTGTCTTCATATCTCAGAGATTTCCTAGTACTGATGTCTCAATTAGTGTCTTTTACAATGATGTAAAAGATTGCTTTTTTACTACTAAGCAACTTTTTACACATTAAATAAAATAAGTATGATAATAAATGTTTAAGCAGGGAATTATATGATGAGCCTATAAAAAGAATAACAACTATCCTAATTAAATTATGCTGTGTCTTTTTCCACAAAACAGCCTGACTTAAAAAATCTCAAATCTGTTTTCCTGAACAAATTGCAGAAACAGAATTTATTTTAATCTACTACTTCCAACAAGCATGACCTTAAAATCCAATACATTTATCTGAAAGGGCATTTTCTATTTAAATTTGACTGGCATTCAGTAAAGAAGGGGACAGTCAAGCAATCAAGCCATTACCTGCTCAGAAAGTCTACTTCTAATACTGTAGAATAAAAATAATGATCTGATTATCATTCTGACAGAAATGTGGACATAAAAGTGAGATAATAGTGCAGAGCCAAGCAGAGGAAATTTTGTTTATGTGCAGATTTTCTAAATGATGTCTAAATCTTTTTGGGTATTACATTCAGTTGACTGATAATCACTGAGAACGCCACAGCCAGTTTTTGTTTTAATCTCTTGCCTTGCCTTGCTTTATGTTTATCATAATTAGTTACCTGTGAAATAAAGTGTTCCTTTTACAAAATTATTTGGATTCATATTTTTTCCTTGTCCCATGACTAATGGCAAAAAAAAAAGAGGTAAGGAATACAGGATGGCAATGGAGCAGTAGCAGAAATAACCGTGCCTTGCCATAATGATACTATGATGACAACATATACATTGCAATATTATGACTCAAGCTCCACTTATTAATATTTCTATTGTGAAGTCACATACAATTGCATCAGAGCCAGAGTTCATATTATGATACATAGTTCCTTATTTGGCCCCCTCCCTTGGAGTTATTTTTAGAGGAAAACCTTCCTACTGGGTAAATGTAGTCATCATCATCAGCCATTCAGTCATGTCTGACCACTCTATGGATCAGCAGTCTACTTGCCCCTCTGTCTCTCATGGCCTCCTTCAGATTCACCATGGTAATAGGGAAACAATACAGTAGGCCCAAGTAGTTGATATTAAATGTAAAACAGTTCCAAAAAACAAACAGATTTTATTAAAACAGTTGAGAACTAACTCATTCTCATTGTATTCTAAATGAAATGAAAACAAAGTTCTTAAAACACCAGTCTTTAGTTTATCTCTGACCTTGGGATAATTAGGCAAACTGCCAAAGGCTTTTCTGGGCAACAGTTCAAGAACAAAAGAAATAACTACAGCCAAACAAGAAGCAATTCTCTCAATGGTTGTTTTCCGGCAAAGAGGCCAAGAGCCATTGCTGGCCTTTTAAGCCTTATGGGAGGGGCCAATCATCTCTTGACCCTACTCCCGAGCCATTCTCTCTGCTTTAGCTGCTCCTGCCTTCTGGCAGCTCTTCTCATATGTGCACTAGGAACAGGCTCATCCTGTTCCTCTGCCTCTCTACTGTCAGCCTCTGGAGACTCCAAAGTCTGTACATCACTCCCCGATGGCCCTGGCCCCATCTCTGCCTCTCACACAGAGCCCTCATCTGGGCCTTCCCCAGCCTCCAGGACTGGTCCATGTTCTTCCTCAGCCTCATCACTGTCCGACTCCGCTGCCAGCTCTGCAGGCTGATGGCGGACCATAACAATAGGGAAATAGGATCCTATCTATCTATCTATCTATCTATCTATCTATCTATCTATCTATCTATCTATCTATTTTATTTAGTTTGCCAAGCACGTATGAGAAAACAAGTATAAATATGAACATAACATATAAACAGAAACAGATATAAGTATATACATAATAAATGAGTATGAATAAATGGGAACAGTAGGACAGGGACAGTAGGCATGCTGGTGCACTTATGCACGCCACCTTACAGACCTCTTAGGAATGGAGTGAGGTCCACGGTAAACAAATTAAGATTAAAGTTTTGAAGGTTTGAGGATGTAACAACAGAGTCAGGTAGTGCATTCCAGGCATTGACCACTCTGTTGCTGAAGTTGTATTTTCTGAAATCAAATTTGGAGCGGTTTACTTTGAGTTTGTATCTATTGTTTGCCCGTGTATTATTGCAGTTGAAGCTGAAGTAGTCATTGACAGGTAGGACATTGCAGCAGACAATTTTGTGTACTAGGCTTAGGTCAGACCACAGGTGGCATAGTTCTAGGTTGTCCAGGTCCAAAATTTCAGCCTGGTGGCATAAGGTATTCTATTGTGAGCAGAGGAGTGGAGTACTCTTCTCGTGAAATACCTCTGGACTCGCTCAATTGTATTAATGTCTGTTATACAATGTGGATTCCAGGCAGATGAGCTGTATTCAAGAATTGGTCTGGTTTGTATGCCCTGGTTTGCAGTACAATGTTACCAGAGAAGAAGCTTCTCAAAATTAGGTTAACAACTCTTAATGCCTTATTGGCAACGTTAAATCCTACACATCCAAATACTAATCCCTTTAAGATAAGAAATGTTATTAACAGTATACAAAATCAATTAATCTATCTAAAAAAAGAAACAAAAGTATATAAAATTCAGATTTCCTGGTGCAACTGATTGATCAAATTATGTCATCAAGTCAGTGTCAGCTCCCAATAACCACATAGAATTCTCCAGGTGGGAGAACAGTGTTCTTCAAATCTTTGAACTCATCACTACTTTGAGTCCAGTGTGCTCTTCTCTTTTCTTTTACCTTTCCTAGACTACTGGGAAAGTAGACTACTCAAGAGATGTCTTCACAGAATGTTTGCCTACCCTATTATTGAAGCAGCACATGGAAGAAAACTGGAGAGAGTTCATTACATTTTTCTTTCTTTCTTAACTAGTGTATGATTCCTTTGTATGTTTTAAAATGTTTTCAGATGTATCTTTTCATTAAGCAATCAAATGAGAGAACATTTGTATAGCACAGGTCTGCAATTCCTTAAAGCAACTTCATTTTCTTCCAGAATTACATAACTATGCTGCTCAGCTGCAACTCAGTCCTGGGAACTGTGATGACTTCTTTGGACGATTCTTCAGATATCTCTTTAGATGTCATTTCAGGGGAGGAGAGCTGATTCCTGACACATCAGGAATTGAGGTAATGGCTCTGAATGGCTGTCCAGAAGAGATTTGGCTGAAGCTCCAGCTAGGGAAAGCTTGCAGTTGCAGATGGCCAATAAAGAGGAGGAGGAACTGCCTTCTGCACTGATCTAAAAACATGTAGGGCAGAAAAAAGGCAGGAGCAGAAAAAGTCAGCCAGAGTACTCAAAAGAAGAAGGCCCCATCCATCTTGATGAACTGCACTGGAAACTGGTTATTTATCACAGCACACAAATGGAGACATTGCTGGGAACAATGTGTTTGTTTTCTAACTGTGTGTTTTCTGGTCGTTGTGATTCCTGCCTTACTCTGGATTGACACTGTGTTTCAAATTGAATCATGCCTTGGAAACTGGACTTTTCTTGCCTCATGAACATTCTTGTATGCGGATTTAAATTTGCCTGGTGGATATAAATTTGCCTGGTGGAGTTATTTTGTTTAAGAAACTTTCAAATGCTATGTGAACTATTTTGTCATTGCTCTGTGGACTAATCTTGGCCTGCTCATGGCTGGACTTAATTGGGAGAGTCTAGGTTTTGGTGAAGGGATTGCCAGGAAATATTAATAAACTCACTAAACCACAGTTACATGTGTATTTGTGTGAGTGAGCATGGCAGCACAGAAACAGATATATTTGATTTAAGGATTTGCAGAAAGAAGCACCTTTTGTATTTAAATCTGAATCCCTGCAAAACCTTCTTTTGTAGATTTGAATCCAACTGAAAACAGAATTCTTTAGAATAATTTCATCTGGGAAGAATCTGTGCTGAACAGAAAGCAGAACCAATTAGCCCAAATGCATCCAAAATATTGCTTGAAAAGAGCTTTAGAAGAATGGTACTGGATAAGTCTAAAGCCCAACTGAACCATTTACCTCTGAAAATGAGTCGTGAATAATATAAAGGTATAGTCTCTTTCAGGTCAACATCAATCCTGAGGCATCTGATAAGCCTGCGTTTTAATCTTTTTTAAAAAAATATATTTATACATACACAGATCACGATGGGAGCTTTACACAATACATTAACTTCAATCAAAATATACAAATAAAAAATGAGATCTACACTAACTTTATCCTTTTTTTATTCTATTATTCAACCAAGTATACCATTGGTCCCAACATTGAAAATATATGGAATCTTTTTGATCTCTCAAAATTTTTGTTAACCTGTCAGCTTCCGCATATTCGATAATTTTCCCCAAGATCAAATCTTCAGTCGGTAGGTCTTTCGCCTTCCAATGTTGAGCAAAACATATTCTTGCTGCGGTTGTGATATATGTAATCAAACACCATATATTCGTACCTATCTTATCTGGCCTAATATTTAATAAATAGTATTCTGGTTTCAACTGTAATTTATATCCCGTGATTTCTAATATCCACCTTTGTATAAATCTCCAAAATTCAATTGCCTTGGGGCAAGTCCACCATACACGATAGTAAGTACCTATCTCCCCACACTTCCAACAACTTGGGGAGAGTCCTGAAAACATTTTAGCTAATCGAGCAAGAGGGAGATGCCATCTATACACCATCTTATACAAGTTTTCTTTGTAGGTGGTTGCCATCAGAAGTTTCAATTGTTTCATCCAAATTTCCTCCCACTTTATCAATTCAATTGAATAACCAATATTTCTCCCCCAGGCAATCATTGAGTCTTTAACAATCTCATCCCCTATCCAATAGGTTATTAAGAATTTATAGATCTTAGATAATATTCTTTCCTCCTTTCCTAATATAATGCCATCTATTTCTTGCTGGGTCATATCTATACCACTTTTTTCCTTATCTTTCTTATATTTAGAACTGATCTGGGCGTAAGACCACCAATCCAATTTTATTCCTTGAAGCTCTAGCTCAATTCTTGTTTTTAAACAATCATGGGCATCCAACAATTCCCGATAGGATAGGTGTTTTTCTCTATTATAAAGTGAAATATATGTTGTAGCTTCTAACGGGACCAACCAAGGAGGAGTCGCAGAGTAGAATTTGCCCTTAACTTTCTTCCATGTATCAATTAGGATATTCCTTACATAATGTCCTGCAAAACTCATATGTTTTTTAACCTTATCTTGCCAGAGGAAATAGTGCCAGCCCTGTTGTAACCTCGAACCTTCCAGAATCAACAACCATCCTTCTCAATAGGATCCATTCCCTAATCCAAACTAGATTTGCAGCCTGATAATAATATTCCCATTTTGGTAAGCCAAGACCCCCTCTTTCTTTCAACTCTTGAAGCATTTTAAGTTTAATTCTGGGCTTTTTGTTTTGCCAGATAAATTTAAGAACACATTGATTTAACTTTTTAAAGAAAGTATTATCTAGTCTAGCTGGTGCTGTGTAAAATAAATATATCCATTTTGGGAGGATATAAGATTTTATAATCGCGATCCTACCTAGTAAAGACGTCTGAAGATTCTTCCATTTCTCAAGATCCTGTTCTGTTCGATGGAGTAATTTCAAATAATTATCTTCTTTAATTGTTGTGCATTTAGTTGATAATATAATACCTAAATATCGTAATTTATTGACAATTTGGAATCCCAAATTCGCTTCTAATTCCTTCCCCTGTTTTATCGTCAAATTTTTAGTAATAACCTTCATTTTTCCTTATTTATTTTTAAGCCCGCTACATTTCCATATTTTCCTAATTCATTAATCAAATTTGGGCCAGATAGGGTGGGGTCTTCCAATATAAATACTAGGTCATCAGCACATGCTTGTACCTTGTATTGTTGGTTTTTAATATGCAATCCTTTTCTCTCCGAATTACGCCTAATTCCCCTCAATAAAGGTTCTAATGTTAAAATAAATAGTAATAGAGAGAGTGGGCACCCCTGTCTAGTTCCTTTCTCAATGCAAATTTGTTCAGAAACATCCCCATTAATTAGAATTTTAGCAGACTGCTTCGAATATATTGAACGAATTGCCTGAATAAACCTTTCCCCAAATTGCATATGTTGCAATAGACCCACTAAAAAACTCCAGCTCACTCGATCGAAGGCCTTTTGTGCGTCCACAAAGACCAAGGCCAATTGTTTATCAATATGGGTTTCATAATGTTCCAAGACGTTCATAATTATTCTTACATTATCTCTAATCTGCCTACCAGGTAGGAAACCATTTTGGTCTTCATGTATAAATTGATTTAGGAAACCTTTTAGCCTTTCTGCTAGCACTGCCGCGAATAATTTATAATCTGCATTGAGAAGCGAGATAGGTCTGTAATTCTGAATTAGGGATAGGTCACTTCTTTCCTTCGGCAAGAGGGTTATTAATGCTTCTGACCAGGAATTCGGAATCTGTCCCTCCTGGATTACCCTATTAAATAGTTCTGTCATATAAGGGCTTAAGACTTCCCAAAGTGCCTTATAATATTCTATTGGGAGACCATCTGTACCGGGAGTCTTTCCTGTTTTTTGTTTTCCCATAACCCTTTCAATTTCCCCTTCAGTTATCTCCCTATCCAGTATTTCCCTAGACATGTCCGATATTTTGGATAGATCAGATTCTTCTAGATATTTCTTTATTTCCTGTTCAGACTTGTCCTCTTTTCTATATAAATTGGAATAGAATTCCTGCACTATTTTTTTCTTCCCTTCTTCCCCTGTAATCCATTCACCATTCCCATCTACCAAATTATGGATTCTACTCCTTTCCTTTTTTTAATCGGTATGTAAGCCATCTTCCCTGTTTGTTTGCATTTTCAAATTGTCGTTGTTTCATCCACCTAAGTTTTTTTTCTAAGTCCTCTTGGTCTAATAAGTTAATTTGATGTCGTACTAATTTCAAATTCATATTGAGTTCTCTATCGTTTGGGTCCTGTTGCAGCATAGCCTCACTTTTGGTCAAATCTTCTATTAATTTATCTCGTCTAGCCCTCTCCTTCTTCCGTTTCCCCGCTATGTAATTTATCACTAAACCCCGAAACACTGCTTTAGCTGTTTCCCAAACATTTAAGAAGTTCGCCTCTTCCTTATTATTTTCCTGAAAGAAAAAACCCATCTCCTTCTTTAGATGACTTAAAAATTGTTCATCTTTGAGGACCCTTACATCCATTCTCCATCTGGGCCTTGTTTTCAGGCCTCCCCATGTTATCCATAATGGATTATGGTCTGCCCACTCATTAATACCTATTTCTACTTTCTGTGTTCCCTGCCTCAGTTCCTCCGACATCCAAACCGCATCTATCCACAACCAAGATGAGTGCCTGGTGGAGAAATATGTATACTGTCTATCTTCCGGGTGTTTTTCCCTCCAGGTATCTTTAAGTCCGAATTCCTCTTGTATTTGATGGCAAATAGTAGGCAATCTTTTCTTTACTAATCTCTTTTTTCCCTCCTGATTCTTATTTCCAGATATATAGTCTTTGTCTCTATCATCTATGGCGTTAAAATCCCCCACTACACAGATATGTGAGTAATCAAATTCTACCAATTTACTATAAAGATTCTGAAAAAAAGCTTTTTGATTCCCATTAGGTGCATAAATACAAACCAATATGCATTTTTACCACAAATTTCTACTTTGATCATCAAAAGTCGCCCTTCTTCATCCGCAAAAATTAGTCTCGAGTTTATATGCTTTTGAATGTAAATTGCTACTCCTCTTTTTTTAGTATCCGCTAGGGATGTATATAATTGACCCAATTTGGTATAATTCAGTAAATAAAGATGGTCTCTTTTCACATGTACTTCTTGAAGGCATATAATATTCAGACGTGCTTTTATTAATTTATTAAAAATCTTTTTTCTCTTATTCGGGCTATTCAGCCCATTGATGTTAACTAACAATAGTCGAATTTCCTCCCCCATCCCTTTTTCTCTTCTGTTACCCTTACTTGCCTTTTACTTGAAGTTTCTTTTTTGTTTGTCTTGTTTCTCTCTGGTTTAGTCCCTCAGCTCCTATTTCTGCCTGTATCTGCATCTGTCCTCTTCCTTTCTTTCTCCCGCCTAACTGTTCTGGTTCCCCGCTCTCTTCCTCCTCTAATAGTTCTTCCCCACTCTTCCCCTCTGACTCTTCTCCCACATCCGCTTCTAAAGAATTCAGATGTCTTGTAAAAAAATCTTTAGCATCTCTAAGGTTGTCAATTCTCATTTTTTTGCCAGCCCAAGTAAATTGTAACCCTTCTGGTAATAACCACCTGTATAATATTTTGTGTTTTCTTAATTGAGTGGTTAGGAAATGGTAGTTTTGTCATATTTCCCATACCCGACTGGGGAGTTGCTTCAATATTATCAATTGTTTGTCCTTATATGTCACTATTTTGTCTCTAGACTTCAGAATCACTTCTTCCCTAAGAGCTTTTTTTGATAGTCTAACATGGACCTCTGTCAGAAGTCTCTGTCTCCTAGCGTAACTTGTAAATACCCGAAAAACATCATCTATATCTCTCAGAACTTCTTTCTTAGTTATCTCCAGAATCCCAACCAAAATATCTGCCACAATATCTTTTAAAGGCTCCCCCTGTTCTTCCACCACATTTTGTATCTTCAAGTAAAAGGCTGACCTTTCCATTTTGAGGAATATAATTTCCTCTTCAAGGGCCCTATTCACCGAGAGCTGCTCTCTTTCATTTCCATCCAATTTCTCCTCACACTGTCCCATCCTTTTCTCTACGTCTTGAACTATACTCTCCTGCTGTGTCAACACCCTGTGAACACCCTCTAGCCTCTCGTTCAGCATTTTAATATTGTCTCTAACAGCTCCCAACTCCCCTTTGAGGTCTGATGTTAGATTTTCTAAGTTTTTGGAGATGTCTTCTTGATTTTTGGTCATCACCTCATACATTGCCTGTAGCATATTTTGTAGACTTAATAACGATGGAGGTTTCCCTGCAGCAGCTAATTCCTCCAAAGATCTAGATGATGTTGATGATGATGATGTAGGTGTGGCTGGAGAAGCAGCCATTGGGAGTGTCAAAACTTTTCCCCCCAGTTTTGTAGTCATTACAATTGTTGCACTTGACATCTTGTTTATAGGGGTATTCCCAATTGCTTTCACAATATCTTAATTAGCTTTAAATTTAGTTTACTCAATTCAACAAATATGTTATATTCCAAGTCCTTCAGGTCAAGTCTAATCAATAAAGGTGATACTCAATGAGGGTAATTCATTCAAACACATTCAATCAAGTCCAAAATAAATTCAGATTTCTTTTCTCCTAAGAGCGCAGTATATAATGCAATTATACAGTTCACCACTAGAGGGGGGAGCACTGTTCCATAGACCCACCTTCTAGTAATAAAAAAGAAGGAAGAAGAGTATTTCTCTACCAAGTAATATATCAATCCTTTCGACCACCGTTCTTAATTTGATTCTTAATTTATCTGCAGGGAGGGAGGGTAAACCGTCCAGCAATACTTCCCACCAACCAAGTACAAATCCAGTATTCTTTCAGTCAATGCAGTTCAATAGCGGCTCGAATTTCATGGTGTGATAAACTAGCAGCCGCTTTCCCCGTCTTAGTTCCAATCGTAAAAGGGCACTCAGAACATTCCTCCACCAGCACAGCACTCACAATAGGGAGATCAGAAGGATCAAAGGACCGTCACAGTATAGACTAATTTAAATTAGAAAAGGACTCCTTGCCCGTCTGCGATCGGGTTTCCCTTCCAATAAAGGTAGTCATCGCTTTGGGGCCGCCATTACTGGCGCTGTCTTCCCAGCCTGTAACAGGAGAGATTCGTCTTTGCGTGTAGGATTGCCACTCCACATGCGCTCTCTGCTCCTCTCTGCTTACAGCCGCCTCTCCAGGGCTGCCACCGGCAAAGAAAAGCCGCCCAGACTGGAAGATTTACAAGAAAGGGACTGGAGCGATCTCCATACCCATCTTGCTTGACACGATGACGTAACCGGAAACCCCCTGCGTTTTAATCTTAAACTTAGTCTTAGGCTGCAGAAGACCTTTTTCATTTTGAAGAATACTGTTCGAGCTTTCTCTATCTTTGTTTTTACTTTGGTGGTCATGTTTCAGCTTTCATGTAAATTAGAAGCAAGGTACATGAACCTTTCAACTTTTTCTAATGGTATTTCTTCCAAAGTTATCGGTGGTAAATTAATGGGTTGATGCTGATGACCATGATCTTAGTTTTTGAGGTGTTAAGCTTCAAGATGTATTTTTTTTGATATTTCTGTGACTCTGTTGATGAGGATCTGAAGGTCTTCATGCTTACTGACAAGTATAACTGTGTCATCAGCATATCTTAAATTGTTGATCTGAACCCCATTTACTTTAAGGCCAATGTTTTCTAGTGCTTCATTGAAAATTGATCCAGAGCAGATATTAAACAACAGCAGAGACAGAATACAGCTGTGTCTCAGCCCTCTTTGTATTTCTGCATCATCTGATATTTTCAACCGATTTTCAACATTTGCTACCTGATGCCAATATAGATTCTTTATGATTCAGATAAAGATGATTGTCATCTAGTACCATTTGTTTCAGAATTTGTAATAGTTTGCTGTGTCTTATTTTATCAAATGCTTTTTCAAAATCAATGAAACACCTGTAAACACTGTGATTGACATCTCGACAATGCTGTGCAAGAACTTGAATGATGAATAGGGCATCTCATGTACCGAGATTGTTTCGGAAACCAAATTGTGTGTTTCTTAGATACTCATTTTTAAAAAATATATATTCTTGTGTGAATTATTCTCAGGAATATTTTCAGAGAATGACTCATTAAGCTTATTGTTCTGTATTCAGTACACTTCTTTACATTTATTTTGGGGGGGGGGGGGTTGACACAAAAGTTGATTTTAGCCAATCAGAAAACCTTCACATTGAGCCAAATCAATTAAAGCTTGAACACAGCTAATGTGAATATTCTGGATTCAAATTATTTCACCAATTTATTTTTCTTTTTAGTTTACCTGAAGTGTTGTATCATCATAATTTGAGACTTTTAGTGATGGCACTAAAATACTGTTTTTCCTGCACCCTAATCAATACATAGTTAGCATCATCCAAGAATTTCTATATCCTATTGCAACAGGCAATTCTTTCTAAGGAGCGGAAATGTCCTTAGCTACACTATTTCCAACTGAAAATCTAATCCCCAATGTATTTATGGACAGGGGCCAGCGAAGCAAGTCAAAAAGATACCGTATGAAAATAATTCTCTCAGAGTTTTGGTTAATTGGTTAGTTACTTTACTGCATACTGAAGGGATAAGCAATTATATGAATATTTTAATGTCACTATCCTCTTAGGACAACATTATAAATGCCCGCAAAACATTTATTACTCACTACAAAATGTGAATACATATTGCAATTTTTTCTAGCACAAAATACATAATATTCAATCTATTTAATAAGATTATTTAGATTGGGACAAAGTTTAGGATTTTTTCTCCTAAAGCTAGGCTGAAAACAAATTTTATACTGTGTACTTTAACTTTATTTTCTACAACTGATTATTCTGAAATGATAGCAGTTTGTCCAGTACATCAATGGAAAAGGTATGTGGTTTGAATGTTGTTTTTATTGCTTACATTTCAATTTATAATATGTTCCTAAACTTATTTTAATTCTCAATTTAAATATTAATTTCATCTTTCCTTTATAGTTTAAAGATATATGAATAATAAGAAAGATTTTTCTATGATTAAATCCACTGAAAATACTTGTAGGATTCACAGCATAACCAAACTGATACAACATGAAATAAGGTTTAACTGGATAAAAGTTGTTATCCAGTTTTTAAAATCAGCAATCAATTGCTTTATAAAATTGAAGTGGAAAAGCAAATTGTGATTCACTCTGTCTCCTTGTACCATGCAACTCTATATTCAATATTCAGTAATGAATGCAAGATAAGTAAAATGAAGAGATCTAATGTGAGACTGAATTGGAATTAATTTTGAAACCTTTAATAGGACTGAGAAAAAGAAACAACAGATAAAACAGCAGAACTATTATATATGTATAATGAAATTGTACCGCTATAAATGAATTACTTTGAAAAATAATACAATTATAAGTGAAAGAAGAGACATAGGGACTGAACAAATGATGAATGCTATTATTTTAGAAGAACTGGGTCTGGTTGAGCATCAGTTGTAGGTTATTTTAAGACATTATTTCTAATATTATCATTATTTTCACTAAAAATATCATTGTATAACAGTATTGATATTGCAAACAGCCATGATACCATTCCTATATCCCCATAAGGCACCTGCCAACAGGAATTCTTCTCTGTCTGCAAAATTATTGAATTCTGCTCATAGAATTGATATCACATAACACTCATGACTGATCTTGAAAAACATAGTAACCCAAAGCATCTCAACATGACTTAACTTGCCCCTTCATCACCATGATTAAAAGCAAAAATTCACTTTTGTTGCATTTCTCAAAATCCTAAATTAAATAAATTAAATATTTAGAATATTACTTGTGAGCAGATTAAAAGCTTTGCATATTGGGTTTTCCTTCCACATCTTAGATATTTTTAAATAACTAAGTTGAAAATAAGTGCTGACAAGAACATTGCAAGAATTATATTAACCTGAAGACATTTGGCTCAATTTCTACATGGAACTCAGTTACAAAGATATACAGTCATGGCTGTAAATGTTGGCACCCCTAAAATTTTTACAGAAAATGAAGTATTTCTCACAGAAAAGTATTGCAGTAACACATGTTTTGCTATACACATGTTTATTCCCTTTGTGTGTATTGGAACAAAACCAAAAAAAGGAGGGAAAAAAGCAAATTGGACATAATGTCACACAAAACTCCAAAAATGGGCTGGACAAAATCATTGGCACCCTTTCAAAATTGTGGATAAATAAGATTGTTTCAAGAATGTGATGCTCCTTTAAACTCACCTGGGGCAAGTAACAGGTGTGGGCAATATAAAACTCACACCTGAAAGCAGATAAAATGGAGAGAAGTTCACTTAGTCTTTGCATTGTGTGTCTGTGTGTGTCACACTAAACATGGACAAAAGAAAGAGGAGAAGAGAACTGTCTGAGGACTTGAGAACCAAAATTGTGGGAAAATATCACCAATCTCAAGATTACAAGTCCATCTCCAGAGATCTAGATTTTCCTTTGTCCACAGTGTGCAACATTATCAAGAAGTTTGCAACCCATGGCACTGTAGCTAATCTCCCTGGGCGTGGACGGAAGAGAAAAATTGATGAAAGGTGCCAACGCAGGATAGTCCGAATGGTGGATAAGCAGCCCCAAACAAGTTCCAAAGCAATTCAAGCTGTCCTGCAGGCTCAGGGAGCATCAGTGTCAGCGCGAACTATCCGTCGACATTTAAATGACATGAAACGCTATGGCAGGAGACCCAGGAGGACCCCACTGCTGAGACAGAGACATAGAAAAGCAAGACTACAGTTTGCCAACATGTACTTGAGTAAGCCAAAATTCTTCTGGGCAAAGATCTTGTGGACAGATGAGACCAAGATAGAGCTTTTTGGTAAAGCACATCATTCTACTGTTTACCACAAATGGAATGAAGCCTACAAAGAAAAGAACACAGTACCTACAGTGAAATATGGTGGAGGTTCACTGATGTTTTGGGGTTATTTTGCTGCCTCTGGCACTGGGTGCCTTGAATGTGGGCAAGGCATCATGAAATCTGAGGATTACCAATGGATTTTGGGTCGCACTGTAGAGCCCAGTGTCAGAAAGCTGGGTTTGCGTCAGAGATCTTGGGTCTTCCAGCAGGACAATGACCCCAAACATATGTCAGAAAGCACCCAGAAATGGATGGCAACAAAGCGCTGGAGAGTTCTGAAGTGGCCAGCAATGAGTCCAGATCTCAATCCCATTGAACACCTGTGGAGAGATCTTAAAATTGCTGTTGGGAAGAGGCGCCCTTCCAATAAGAGAGACCTGGAGCAGTTTGCAAAGGAAGAGTGGTCCAAAATTCCGGGTGAGAGGTGTAAGAAGCTTATTGATAGTTATCGGAAGCGACTGATTTCAGTTATTTATTCCAAAGGGTATGCAACCAAATATTAAGTAAAGGGTGCCAATGATTTTGTCCAGCCCATTTTTGGAGTTTTGTGTGACATTATGTCCAATTTGCTTTTTTTCCTCCTTTTTTTGGTTTTGTTCCAATACACACAAAGGGAATAAACATGTGTATAGCAAAACATGTGTTACTGCAATACTTTTCTGTGAGGATTACTTCATTTTCTGGAAAAATTTCAGGGGTGCCAACATTTACGGCCATGACTGTAGAAGCTCCTGCCTCTCAAAACAGGACAATATAAATTCTAGCAGGCCAGTGATTCAGAATCCTGGATATATTGCTAAATTAATCTTATTGTATAAGATTAGGCTATATAAAATAGAAAATCATGCTTTGATGGGAATTGTCACCAAAGATTCGTCTACTAAGATAAAGTTCAGAAGCATGTAAAAGAAACTCAAAAGAAATTCAAAGTCTGTCAAACTATTTGAAGAGCAATTGTGTGGCTTATTTATTAATAGTTTAAGCAACCATTCCACTTCAAGAGTACTGGAAATTTTACAGAATAATTCTGGAAACAACTTTTGGCATTATTTATCTTTAATACATTTTCTCATCTATTATTATTATTATTCCTATGCAGAGAAAAGAACCATCCAACACAACCAGAGTAACGGAATTCCTATTATTCAGTTTCTCTGATATAGATGAACTGCAGATGTTGCTTTTTGGATTCCTTCTACTGATCTATTTGATAGCCTTGATTGAGAACCTTCTCCTTATCACCATTGTAATACTGGACTGCCAACTTCACAAGCCTATGTACATTTTTCTAGCTAACTTATCCATCCTTGATGTTTGCTTCATCTCTGTCACAGTCCCGAAATCCATGAATATCTCTTTAACACAGATCAGATCTATTTCCTTCTCTGGATGTATGGTTCAAATCTTTTTGGGACTTACATTTGCAGTAGTAGAATTTACACTCCTTGCTGTCATGGCATATGATCGCTATATTGCCATATGCTATCCACTCCATTATCAATTGCTAATGAGCAAAATAAAGTGCTTCGGTATGGTAGCTGTCTGTTGGATGAGCAGCATTATTTATTCAACATTGCATACTCTAAACATCCTTTTCTTACCCTTTTGTGGGCCAAATAATATAGATCAGATATTCTGTGAAATCACTCATACTCTGAAGCTTGTTTGTGCTAACACATATGGTAATGAAATGGCAGTTTTTATGTGTGGCATTATTTTTGGCATAATTTTCTCATCTTCAGTTATTGCATCGTATGTTCGTATCTTTTTGACCATCAAAAAAATCCCTTCTGCCCAAGGTAGGCACAAAGCCTTCTCCACATGTTTTCCCCACCTTGCTGTTTTTTCCTTGTTTATGAGTACTGGGATGTTAACATACTTGAAGAAAAACTCAGAATCATCCATCACAGAAATCCTAGCATCTTTGCTGTATTCTATTGTATCACCAATAGCCAATCCAGTCATTTACAGTTTGAGAAACAAGGAGATCAAAGCAGCACTTGAAAAACTGATTAGCAAAATCTTCTATTATAGGAAGGTGTTTTCAATAAAGTCAAGAGAAACAACATGGGAAACATAACCTCAAAAATTTCAATTTCCTCACAAAAGTCTTTTGTGTATATTTTTGTGTGTGCAACTATGTGTGTGTGTGTGTGTGTGTGTGTGAGTTTTAAATAGGATTCTATGGGTTTTTTAAATTTAGAACCTGAAGGAAAGGAAAGGGTGTTTGAATGATAGAGTTGATCGAGTACATGCAATATTTTGCTATAGGGTATTTTCTCCAAATATGTCATTACAGATACAGATATTAGCTGAGTAGAGTGATTTATATATAATATAAACTAGAAATTTGTCAAAACTATGGTATTTTATTTAAATTGAACCTTTAAAGATTAAAAAAAAATCAATGTTGATATCTAAAATATCAAAAAATAAGATTGCTTGAACTGTGCATTTAAAGCCAAATACTGTGTCAATAGATAATTGCAAAATAATTATTTTATAATATAAAACAGGTTTCTATCTTGAATTCCATGCTTAATACTAAGGTGTTAAGAGATATGGTTGAAAAAACGAGGAGAGAGAGAAAAGGAGGGAGAAAGAGATGGCAGATGTCTATTTGATTTCTAACTTCCGTCTTCTTTATACTTTGAACACTGTAATATTTATTATTAATATTTATAGTTTCTATTAGCTCTTAAAAGTACTTGTATTTGCTGTGCTACATGTTGTGCTGTGCATATTTTTGGCTTGAATTTGTGGGTATTATGCTGCTAATTCTGCCTTTTCTGCATATGCTCCAAGTTTACTTTCTCAGTCAGATATTTTCAGTTTTGTATCTTTCTTTTAATGTTTAACAATTATTCTCACAGCTGTGCTTATGTATACAGTTAAAACTTGATGTTTCTTATTAAAATTTTTAAAATTATAGCTGATAAAACACTTGTGATTTCATCTCAAATTTCATTTCTAAGATCCTTTATATAGTACTGTATATAAAGGTAAAGGTTCTCCTCGCACATATGTGCTAGTCATTCCCGACTCTAGGGGGTGGTGCTCATCTCTGTTTCAAAGCCAAAGAGCCAGCACTGTCCAAATGCCAAAGGTCATCTGGCCAGCATGACTAAATGCCAAAGGTGCATGGAATGCTGTTACCTTCCCACCAAAAATGGTCCCTATTTTTCTACTTGCATTTTTTACATGCTTTTGAACTGCTAGGTTGGCAGAAGCTGGGACAAGTAACGGGAGCTCACCCCGTTATGCAGCACTAGGGATTCAAACTGCTGTACTGCTGACCTTTTAATCGACAAGCTCAGCGTCTTAGGCACTGAGCCACCACGTCCGTCAGTACTGTGTATCATTGGCACTCTTCAGTCTCAAGAGACTATGGTATCGTGCTCTGATAAGAGGTCCTAAAACAGCATCTAGTATGATTAAAAAGGCCAATTTGAGAGTGGCAATCCCTTCCACACTGAGGGCAGATACATTCTACGCCCTACCCAGCCCCCAGACTTTGCTGGTTCCAGGACTGCTTCTTTGCCTCAGCCTGTCGAATAAGTGTCTCTTTGAATTGGAGAAGGCCATACTGTGTCTTTAGCATCCAAGCTGAATGATTGGAAGTCAAGTTTTCCCAGTTGTTAATGCCATTCCCAGGGCCTTTAGGTCCCTCTTGCAGATATCCTTATATCACAGCTGTGGTCTCCCTCTAAGGCGCTTTCCCTGCACTAATTTTCCATACAAGAGATCTTTCGGAATCCGACCATCAGCCATTCTCACAACATGCCCCAGCCAGCGTAGACGTCGCTGTTTCAATAGTGTATACATGTGTTCTGTCCCCATTCTCCACACGCACAAACCCACACAGACAGTCGAGGGTTAAATAATTGGCACACACAAACTTTCCATTATCAGAGGCTTGGCAGCACTACGGGAACCGGTTGCCAAGTTCTTTACTATAACAAGAAGGGGGGTGTTCCTCCACCAGATAATAAATGCAATACACACCGGCTGGGAAAAAACAGTCCAATTCACAATCCTTCAGCAGACTGAGGCTTTGCACCAAAGGAACTTGCAAGAATTAACTTTGTCCATCACAGAATCTAAACAGCCACCCCACTCCTTTATATAGCCTGTGGGGTGTGGTCCAGTGATTCAGCTTAATCCCTGACATGCCTCCTCATCTGCTATGATCGTTTAGCACGCTGACACTGACGTGGGTCCAGCCACAATTTGTCTCCCTCATCACTCTCCGACCGATCAGAGACACCTGGCTCCTGGCCAATCTCCTCTCCTTCGGCTGACACCTGAGGAATTGTCAGAGAGGAGGGGCTGGGGGAGGGAGGCCTGGCTGGCTCCTCTCCTTCATGTTTGGAGCCTTCTTCCTCCGATACGATGGTCTCGGGGGTTGGAGCCACAACAACATGCTAGAAATTCCAGCACATTCCATTTGGAACTTTGTCCTGCCAGCATGCTTTTGAACTGCTAAATGGGCAGAAGCTGGGGCAAGTAATGGGAGCTCATCCCTTCCTGAAGCTCTTGAGTCTTGAACCTGGATTGACAGTTTTCCAGATGACAAGCTCAGCATTTTTAACCACTGAGCCATTATGCCTCCATGATAAAGTTATCAACCTATTAAAATGTCTCACATTTTCAGTCCTATTACTCCAGGGTGAATATTTGTTTCCATAGCATTTTGTTTACAAAATAATATCTACAGCATTAAATAGAATAGATACTTTTATGCCCTATAGAAAGTATAATTTTTACATGTGTTTATGATTGTATACACATATAGTAAACAAGACTAGTATTGCAGTTGTGAAATAAATAATATATAAATATAATATATAATAATAAGATCTTAGTAAGAATTAATGACCAAGATGATGATGATGATGATGATGGAGGAGGATTGAAGATGATGATGATTGAGGATGATGTTATCCATTCACTCATATCCAACTTTTGGTGATTCTATAGGCCAGGTCTCTCCACATCTTCTGATTTTGCACTACTTCTTTGAGAATTTCTATGCTGTGGCTGATATCAGTTTTGATGGTGTCCAGCCTTTTACCACTAACTGTTCCAAGCATAGTAGCTTTACTCCAATGAATTCCCCTGCATGACATAGTCAAACTAAGTGAGACAAAGTTTTGTGATTTTACCTTCTAGTGACATGTCCAGTGTTATGTGCTCCAATACTTGCTTGTTAGTCACCATTGTTGTCCAAGGAATACGCAGAAGCTTTCTATAGCATCACAGCTCAAACAAGTTTATTTTCTTCCTGTTTTGGTTTCTTAAGATCCCACTTTCACAATCATAGGTAGCTATGGGAAGATAATAGAGAAATTTAAACTACATTTGATTGCCAGGCTGATGTCTCTGCTTTTTTATATTCAGCTCATGTTTATCATTGCTATGTGACCAAAGTGCAATCTAACATTTTATTTCTGTGCTGCATTCACCACTTTGAGCTATCTGCAATCCTAGGAAAAATATTTTTTCCACATATTTTATCTCTTCACTATCAATTTCTATGTTGCTGTTTATCTTCCTTGCAGTGGTCTTTTAATGTTCAGAAAAAGACCAGAATTTTCACTTTCTTCTTTAATTTTCTTAATCAAATGTTCTCTACCTTCCTTGTTTCTGAATCATCTGCATATTGAAGATAGGAATTAAAATAATTTTGAGTCATTAACCAAAGTGTTGTTTTGTCTTCCTTATCTCTAACTCACTCAATTGATTAAATTCTGGATAATTTTCTTCCAACATGATAATTAAAACCCAGAGGTATTGTTTTAACAATTTTTCCCCATGGGAGGGTGGAAAAGTAGGCTGCTAAGCAAAATTACAAGGACAGGTGTGCCTTGTTTCATTCCCACATGAACCTTTTTCCTAGAGTCAACATTGCAGGTTTACCAATAATGCTACAACCCTGACACAGGTGTAAGAGGAGATGAGAAGCAAACATAGGATATGTTGTGGAGCTCTGTAGCCATCAGCTAACAGAATAGATCTCCTTTGAGCTTGGGTCAATCTAGTTGGATATATTTTTTAAAAAAGAACCCATAACAGGGAGAAAAGAATAAGAAATCACAAGTTAAAGGTAGGTCTCCAGAGGTAATCTTTCAATAATACAATTGTGAGAATCTTTTCTTAGCAGTGAACCTGGTAAGGACAATAAAACTCTGTATCTCTAAGAGTTTGGTGCTTCTGTACTGGAGTTTTCATAACAAGGAATTTAATTTTTGAATGAAATGCAACAATTATTGGTAGTTTAAATCTTTATATTTCTGGACTACTGATAATTGGGCCATTCAGTTAATCAGAGAAACAGAAGGTGAGAGAATATATAGACATTGTCAATTATTTGGTTGATGAATTGACTATTTATTTTCTGGCTTAACTTATCTAGCTGAACCTAGAGCAAAAGCAATCAATATATTTTTGGTCTTTTACAAATTAAAACTGATGCAATGAGAAATACATTATTATTTGATATAGTGGGAAAAGATTTTCAAATCCTCCAACATTCTTCCTCCTCCTTTTCCTCTTCCTCAGAATATGCAATATCAGCACATTTAAATAATGGAGAAGATAATCATGAAAAAGTAGGGATAATTTACATAGAAACTCACATTTAAAGATTATACTGTCTTAGAAAGTAAGTAATTGGTGACATATTGTGTAATTGTGTAATTATTCTAGGAAGCAATAAATGTGGAAGATAAATCCTTACAGGAACTAAATGAACTAAGATAAAAAATACTAATCAGCAGAACATTTCACACTTAGCCATCAGTGCTTACATGTAAGTATGAAAATTTAGTTTCTTTTTCTATGTCTGTAAATTGAGCTTTACTATGCCTTTTATTTTTTAAAAAAGTTAACATCAAACAATAAACAAAATTGTGGGAAATCCCTTCAAATCATTGCTCTCCGAAGCAAAGACGGCAACCATTGCTGTGAAGTGGAAACTTACTGATAGCACAATTTTGTATTTGTATCCACTGGTATTTTTACTATCTACTGCTTCAGTCTTTCACTTTCCTATATTTTTTAGGTTAAATATATAGTGTAAGGTGGTTTGGTGATTCATTAATAGTAAATTAGACATACGTTAAAAGAATTGTTCTCAAATATATTTGTAAAACAGGTAACAAATGTATTGCAATTCGTATGTGAAGTCTACATAATTTATTCCAGTAATAAACGTCTTACTCTTCTGTGAATCTTTGGTCCCCTTAAATGAGGAATGTCTGTTGTATTAGGAAGTGGGAACTCCACAGGAGCAAACAACAAATTTCAAAAATGAAAAGAAGATTAAAATGCCTATAAATTCCAATGAAAAACTTAAGCGACTCAGTAGGATGACCTAAACATTCTAATTGACAGCCTTGAAAGAACAATTTATTCTTGTGTAAATCAGCAGTTGTAAAATTCTGCCCACCCTCAGGTGTTGTTTAAGTTCAATACCCAGTAGCTTTAACTTCAACATATATAATATAGATTCATCTCGGGAATCATTAATTTCTCATCCATGATTTTTCCTATGTATAAATACATAACATATTAACACTGCAATTTTAACCACTCCCTTTTCTTTAATTTTGTTTTAATAAATTGACAATCCTTTGAAAGATAAGCATCCTATAAAATACTCTGAGGTAAATGTATTTCAAAAAATAAAAATAGATAATGTGTAATGGAAAGCTTTGGAAAGATTGCACTATATCCATTAATGATTTTTGCCACTTCCTGGCTGATAATCGATAGTCATTCTAGCAAATAATTTACTCTTTCCCTGATAAAAAGGGAGAAAGTTTTCCCCAACTATTAGAAAAGGATGGTAAAAAAGATGATTATTCCTCCTAAGCCCACTCCTAAATGTACATGTTTATAATCAATTAATAATAATTTTTATATCATTTTCTTACAGAAAGAAATCAGTTCAGGAGATTGACAACAAAGTTTGTTTAGAAAATTGTCTGTATATTACCTGGTCATAAAGAGGACTACCTCATGGGACAAAGAAAAAGCTTGTAAAAAAATTCATCAAATTTGTCAGAGAATCACACTCCAAATAATGTTAAAGGCATGGAAAAGATCAGTTATAATAAGTAATCAAACAAGTGTTACAGAATTTATTCTTATAGGATTTTCCAGTTACCCTGCACTTCAGGTACCCCTTTTTGTCATTTTCTTTCTTGTTTATACAATATCTCTGACTGGAAATGTCCTCATCATACTTGTCACAACAGTAGACCCTGCACTTCATAGTCCCATGTACTTCTTCCTCCGAAATCTTTCTTCCTTAGATATTTGTTTCAATTCAGTAATCGTTCCAAAAATGCTAGCAGACCTTATTTTGCAGAAGAAGACAATTTCCTATATAGGCTGCTTCACACAGTTGTATTTCTTTTTTTTCTTTGGTACAGTTGAGTGCTGCCTTCTTGCTGCAATGGCATATGACCGCTGTGTTGCCATTTGTAATCCATTACGCTATCAAGAAGTTATGAACAGAAAAGTATGTTTTCAACTAGCTGTGGCCTCATGGCTTTTAGGCTTCCCTAACTCTACTGTCTCTGCCATCACTGTTTTTAGTGTGTCATATTGTGGGCCTAATACAGTTAATCATTTCTTTTGTGACAGTCCCCCACTGTTGGAATTGGCTTGTGCTGATACATACATCGTTCAAATTGAAGCTCTCACAGCTACTGTGATATTCATAGTGTTTCCTTTCGTCATTATATTATTCACATATGTCTGCATCATTATTACCATCTTGAGAATGCCCTCAGCAGAGGGGAGGCAGAAAGCCTTTTCAACATGTTCATCTCATCTTCTGGTGGTAACCTTATTTTATGGCACAGCTATATCTACCTACTTCAATCCTAAATCAAAGTACTCTCCAGACACAAAGAAGTTTCTTTCCCTCTCCTATACAGTCATCACACCCATGTTAAACCCTATTATCTATAGTTTAAGAAACAAGGAGGTCAAAGCTGCAATGAAGAGGACATTACACCGGCGAATGTCTAGAAGAAAATAAAACTTGTTGATCCATTGTCTTAAAGTTAGATGACATTTTTGTCAACATTGAAAAACAAAATGTAAGGATATATGAAAAGTTTATTGTGCCTAATTTTTTTTCTTTATTTTATCATCATTTTCAAAAACAAAGAGTAAGATGCACATTGAATCATTTTTACAGTCAGCAGTGAAAACTGAAGCAGAGATATGGACCATGTTTTCATATTGTTTCAATTCTGTTCAGGTAATTAATTAAGAAAGGTTGTAAGCATATTTTAGAAATATAACCAGATTTCTTTTGTTTCCTCCTAAATTTTCAATCTTGGCTTAAATGACTGTAATGGTTGAAATTTATTAATGAGACAAACTGCTGATTACTACATGCATTGAATTCTTCATCAACATCAGAAATGTAAACAGGAACATTAGGTTGTGAAAATTGTATTTTAACAATAAAAATTGTATTTTAACAAGAGCTAATACTGTTCTTTGGTATATAATATAGTCTGTGTTTACTATCTTTTGTCTTTTTAAAGAACATGAAAACATTTACTACTAGCATATCTATAACAATCTAATGAGAATAGAATTGGACCTACAGTAAATAGCTGTTCATACTGAGCCATTGAAATCAGTGGAATTTACATTGTAAAATGTTCAAGTCACCATGTGTAAATTGGACAGTCATATAAATGTGTTAAACAAACAAATAATACAAAGCTGTGTTGAAGATACTGTTCATTTTTTGTCAGTAATTGTATTTTTTTAAAAAAATGCATACTTGAAAATAACTGCTCTGTAAGCAAACAAATAAGAGTGACAAACCAAAGTGACAACTACTACTTAAATAGTGCCTCATATTTTCAGTCTATTTATAAGAAGCATTCAAGGAAAAAGTAGCAAAAGACTAAATACCACAAAAACAATCAATTTTCTCATTAAAAGACAGAAAATTTTAAAAATTCCAGTTGAAAATTTCTTCACATTTCTTCAAAAGTTTTGTTTCCTTCTTTGGGGGGGGGGGTTCTTTTCTCCTCTTCCACCTTCACCCACATCTTTCTTTTCTTTTCTTTTTTCTTTTTGAATAGAGTGTTGAGTGTTGGTCATTTCTTATCTTATACAATTAGTCAAATTCAAAACATTTTACTCAATTACAATTTTGTCAATATTGTCTTCCCCTCTTTCCTTTTTTTTTGAATATACCTCAGTATTTCTATACTTGCATACATAAACACCTTCTTCATTTATCCCTAAATTCTAACTTTACTATTTGTACATATTTGTCCTCTTTTATTCTTTAACAATTCATTCTTTTTCTTAATATATTTATATTTGTTTGTTCAGAGCTGCTTTTCTTCCACTTCATCTTTTTTTTAATTGTACAGGAATCTTTCTCCTCAAACCTAGCCTCTCCCTCTTCTCCTTCCAACTTTCTTTCCCTACCTTCTTTTTTTCTTTTGTACTTCCCCTTCCCTTCTCCTTCTCCTCCTCTCTTCCCCCCATCTTACCTTCTCTCCTACTCTACTTTCCCTTCCCTTCCTTCCTCTCTACTCTTCCATTTCTCTCTCTCTCCTTTCTCCTCCCCTCCAATTCCTTCATCTCTCTCTATTTCTGTATTCATTTTCAATTCGTTTTCCATTGTGGAGTTTAGGCAGACCCGATCCCTTATCTTTTTAATTATTTACAACATATTTCATCTTGTTCTCTTTTTTTCTTCAAATCTTTACTCAAACACTTTTCTAATCTCTTATCTTTTTTACTTTTACCAATATATTTTTTCTGCTTTACTTCTTGCAAGTATAACATTTAAATCATTTTTAGCATTTCAATTTCATTCAGTTTTACATTCAATTTCAATCATTAAATATACTTCTCAAAACATCTTAACAATATATTTCCACTTATTCAAATATATATTTATAAAGCGCATCTTAATCCTTTCTCATTTTACTCAATCCAATTAGTTCTTAAAATATTCTTAATTTGTCTTCTTTTCTCTTTTTAATTATGTTTCAAATATATAGTTTGAACTATTCCAAATATTACATTTCTCCCAACTGGTTTATTCATATTGTTAAAACTTACCATTCTATAAATCTACAATATTATTGAGCATGTGACATTTATTACAGTTTTCCCTTTGTTTCTACTTTTCTTTTCTTTTTTCGAATTTTTTCATTATTAATATTTTGTATCTTAAAATCGTGAAATCTTTGCCCTTTATTTCCCATTATTTTCCATCCCTTTTCCCTCTTTCTTATACTTCCACTGTAAATCCCAGTGTAATCATTTATATTTTTAATATTTTTTCTTCTCCTCCACCCTCTTTTCCTTCTTTGCCTTTTGTTCTCCCTTCTTCTTCCTTTCTTTTGTATTTTAAAATTCTGCACTCTCCTATTCTGCCCTATATTTCCCATTGTTTCTTCTTTCTCTTTCCTTTTTTGTGTCTTTTCATTGTTAATCCTAGTATGTTTATTTTGTATTTTAAAATCATAAAATCTTTTATTTTGTCCTTTATTTCTTATTTTCCATCTCTTTTTCCTCTTTCTTATCTTTCCACTGTAAATCTCAGTGTAATCATTTAAGTTTTTTATATTTTTCCTGTTCCACCCTCTTGTCCTTCTTTGTTTCTCTTCTTTTTATCCATATTTAATATTACAATTATTTAATTTTCCATAGTCAGTCCCTTTGTCTTTGTCTTCTTCATTATCCATCTCTCTTTCTTGTTTCTCATTAGTCATTTCCTTTTCATCTTCAGTGCATTCTAGTTCTGTCTTTGCCTCCTCAGATTTTGATTTTCCATGCAAATTTATAATCATTTCTTTTATTTTCAAACACATTGTCTTTATCAGTTCATTAAGTTCCTGTTCCATTTTATTCTTTTTGGGTTGAATTATTCCAGTTTTAAGTCACATTAAGGTCCCTCTTTTATAATCATCAAAGTCTACCCTCTTGTAGGCAAAACGTATCTTCCTTAGTTCTCGCCAGTTATCTTTTTTAAAAGTTCAAGGTTTTATTTTTTTCCCTCTCATTTCTTCAAAGATTTTCTCAAAGTAAACAATTCCATGTCATTCTCTTCCTTCTCCTGCAGATGTCTCTCTATAATCCACAATTCCACTCGACTAATTAACAAATCACCATTTTATTTGTAATCCACATCCATGTTTACCAAGTCATAAAAGAGAAAAAAAGCCAGTTTTCACACCTTTATATACCACCAATCAGTTTATAATCCAATCCAAATTGAATCCAAGTTCCAGATTTACATTTCCATTTGTCAATCACTTTTAATTCTTTATATGGGTTCTTCTATGGCACACTTGTCATTCTCACTTTCTCTTTCCATCCGCCATCTCCTCCTGCTGCTATTTAGCCACAATTTCCATGCCGGGGTAATTTTAGTAATAGTTTAGTAGTTAAAAATATTTAGAATTTTATTTTTATTGTCTGTGGGTTAGTCAATCACTCACCCAACACCAGTACTCTGTCCAAATCTTCCCTCTTGCACATTGCTTGCTCCAGAGGCTCCAGCTTCATGGCAATTCACTCTGATCACTGCCCCCTGTCACTGGCTCGGAGAGAGTTTCTTGAGCTATCCAAGGGACTTGCCTGTCCCTCTTTAGACACTGAGCTGCCTCTCTTTCTTCACTGTCCCTACTGGACAGCTTTGGTCCAAAAACCCCCAGTGACAGTTTGTCTGGCTGGATTTTGCCAAGCTCGTCGGAGCCCAGCATTTTCCCAGCCAGTAACACTGCGCTGCTTCCGGGTCTCAAAAAAAGTTTTGTTTCCTGAAAGACCCATTCAAACTGAATACAAATATCATTTCAGAATGAGCATATCACATAGGAATCTTGAGAAATAGTAAATTAATTTAATATCTATAATGGAATTAATTGCATAACATTTCTGACACATTGCATGAGTTCAACAGGGGCAAAAGAGTTTTGCTGCTGATTTTCATTTCTACTCAGTGTCTAATGGATCTCACTGCAGTGTCCATATATAGTAAGCCAGCATTGATGGATTCCAGTAGCCTTTATATTGTTTTTCCATTATAGCAATGTCCTGGTGAAACTTTTCCTCATGTTCATCAGTTATTGCACTGACATGTTGAGGGAAGGAGTCAAATGTGAATGCAGAAAATAAATCTTCAGTGACATGTTGCACTTCATGTCTTGTATGCTATAAGTAGTTTGACAACCAATTGAATATAGTTTGGTTTCTGTATGACAATCTTTAATGATTTTAAAGTGATTTTCTTTGGCCTCATAATAGATCTTCAAACTCTTGTCATTTATGACGTATCTAATTTATGGACTAGCATAAATGCCTTCATTAATCTTGGTATCAGTTATTCTTGGAAACATCTGTGTCAAATAACAAAAATCTTCACCTTCCTTATTCATTGTTTTCCCAATTTTTTCATCAATCCAACCTTTGTATGGATGCAACCATATATTTGTCAGGTCAACAAATGTTTCATATGCTACATTTTTCAGTCCTAGAACTAAAACTTTTTGGATTGGTCATTTCTTTTTAATATAATATAACTCTCCAGCCTGTCTGTCACATTTGTATATGCAACAATGATACTTGGTATATCTGAGCTGCATTCAATGCAACAGAGCCACTCTTTTTAGATCTCAGAGATCTTCCAGTTGTACTTGGTGTACTGGATGTGCTTCAACAACAGCTGCATGTTTTCATGTTTCTTTCATATGTGCTGATAATTCTCAAATGTTGTATAAGAAATTGCAAGTTTGTGCAAGTTGGAAGAAAAGTTTCCAACTCCATCTCCTTGAGTATGAGTTCCCCACACGGCTGTGTCATGAGTCTACTGTTATTCACCTTGATGACTCATGATTGCTGTGCCAAATCTGCTATGAATCATGTTGTAAAATATGGGGATGATACAGCAGTGGTGGGTCTTATCTGGGATGACAGTGAAGATGCTTATAGGGAAGATGTGAAGGCTTTGGTGGATTGGTGCAATATAAGTAACCTGGTTCTAAATGTTAATAAAACAAAGGAAATCCCTGTAGATTTTAGAAAGAGTTAATATAGTCATACTCCACTCAGAATCAAGGCTGCAGCTGTAGAGATAGTCAACAATATTAAGTATCTGGGGGTGCAGATAATGAACAATCTGAACTGGTGTCTCCACACATCATCCTTAGTTAAGCATGCAAACCAGTATCTGCATCTCCTGCATCAGATGAGAAGAGCACATCTTTCTCCTTCTGTTCTGGCTGCTTTTTAGAGTGGCACGATTGAGAGCATTTTAACAAACTGCATCATTGTTTCGTTTGGTGGCAGCAGTTCATCAGATAGAAAGGTCATACAGAGAGTGGTAAGGACAGCTGAGAAGATTATAGCGAGCTCCTTCTTGTTATTCAGGATACTGCATATAAGTGCTATGTGCTTAGAACTCAAAGCAGTGTTAGAGACCCCACACATCCACTTTATGGTCTGGTTCTGTTGCTCCCTTCTGGGAGGAGGTTTTGAAGTATTTCTAGCAGGACTACCAGATTCTGTTCCCTATGCCATCCATCTGGCAAACTTGCAAGATTTTTTTTTCACATGTACATGAATACATCTGAACTAGACTGTGTTGTTTCTCTGTGTCATATAATATATGGGGGTATGTGGATAATTTTGTTTTATTAGTTTATTATTTTGTCACATTTATGTAGGGTATATTGGAGGTGGTGACCTTTCAGAGCTGTATGCAATGAAATTTAATTTTAATGTATGCCTATTAGTGTACATTCAAAGTGACAATAAAGTTATTCTAAGCCTAAAACTATTATCTTCCTTATTTGCAAAATAAAATAGCTTGTTTCATTTTCTTCTAAGTCTCCTAAATATTAGAGTGGATGAAATATATCCATAATACAATAGTGTATTATGATATATATTACTAACTTATGATTCCTGAATATTGGTAGCGGGATATTTAATCATTCAGATTGGGTTTAACAAGGTTTGGTCATTTATTATTTTTAAAAAATCTTTATGGATCATAGAGTTGCAATCTTGCCACTTTTATGAGTGTTATAAGCATGATATATGTAAAAATGCATAGGATTTCATTGTTTCTCCTATTTTGATTTATTTTTCCACTTACCTTGTAGACACCCTTGCTAAGCTAACTATCAATGCCATTTTTTTCAACTCTGATGTAAATACATTTTATTTTCATTTGGTCTCAGTTAAAACTCAAGGGATCTACAACATTCTTAGTGATTTTACTATAAGTAAATTTACCTGGGGAATAAAAAGAAGACAAGACAACTTTTTTCAAAAATATATTTGTCTCTAATCCAGCAGATCAGTTTATAAAAATGCTTCTTCAAGACATACATGTTAGGATAACTGCTTATATGTATTGTGTTTGTGACTCATGTTTTATCATTTCTCAATATAAAATGAAACAATGTTTTTAAGGTGAGTTTCTTAGCTTTCTGTTTTCTGTTTTCAAGGATCAAAATATAGAATATTTTGTTTCTGAGTGTAAATCATAGAATCATAGTTCTTGAAGGGACCTTGGAGATATTTTAATTCTACCCCCTGCCCATGAAATGAGTTCCATCCTGGACATATGGCTGTCCAAACTTTTCTTGAAAGCTTCCAGTGATGCAGCACCCACAACTTTGGGAGACAAGCTGTTCCATTGACTAACTGTTCTTACTAACAGATAATTTCTCCTTAATTCGAGGTTGGATGTTTTTCTGATGAGTTTCCATACATTGCTTCTTGTCCTGCCATCAACTCTTTGGAAAATAAACTGACCACCTCTTCCCTGTGAAATCTCTTCAAGTATTGGAAGACAGCTGCCATGTTTTCTAATACTTAAAGAACTATAAATATAAATAATGTAAGTATAATATAAGTATATAAATGAATAAGTAATTTAATTCAAGACCTAAGTGAATTAAGGATGAATTGGTAAATACAATTTATTTATTTGTTATATTTTCAAAATATGCCACAACTAGGTGTAGGTATAACAAAGTACGAATATAATACAGCTATATTTTGGAAAAATAACATCAGTAGAAAGTACACTTTATACAATATACTTGGTATGTTGCCAAAGAATTCCTTCTTTATTCAGTACACATTACCAAATAGATGTAAATATTGGAAGGAAAGGGGGAAAACCCAAAAGTCTTGAATGTTTTAATTAATTTATTAATTGGCATTTTAAAACAATAAATACAGTTACTCTATCTCTTTCTACATTTTGCAGATGCTGTCATCTATAGAACCTCAGAACCAAAGCATAACTACATTTCTTATTTTGGGCTTCCCTAATACGAGAAAAGTAGAAATTGCTCTCTTTTTTGTCTTTCTCACTATGTACCTCCTTACTGTGACTGGTAATATCATCATCATCATAACTGTTAATACAGATAACCATCTTCAGACCCCTATGTACTTCTTTTTGGGAAATCTATCTTTACTGGACATAGGATATACTTCCTCCACTGTTCCTAATTTGCTTTCTATATTATTGATGAATGTGCACACAATTTCCTTGGTAGGCTGTATTTCACAGTCTTATTTTTTCTTTTTCCTTGGATCAGCCGAATGTTTCCTCCTTGCAGTGATGGCCTATGACCGGTACATAGCCATATGTTACCCACTCAGTTATCCAATAATCATAAATAGAAGAATATGTGTTATTTTTGTGATTTTTTGCTGGATAAGTGGTTGCCTGTCTCCTTTGGTAGCTGCCCTTATGTTAATAAACTTACCATTTTGTGGACCAAAAGTAATTAATCACTTCTTTTGTGATATTCCACCGTTATTGAAATTGGCTTGCATAGATACATCATTGATACAGCAGATTATTTTTCTACTTTCTGCAACGGTGATTCTGAGTACTTTTCTCTGCACCATTATCTCCTATATCTATATTGGTATAACTATATTAAAAATACCATCTTCACATGGTCGCCGCAAGGCCTTCTCCACTTGTGCCTCTCATCTGACTGTTGTTTCTTTAT
>WNWU01013525.1:4734732-4776494 GCA_012654045.1 Ptyas mucosa
ATAGCTGTGATATACAGTGTGGTTACTCCAATGCTCAACCCAATGATCTACACATTGAGAAACCAAGATATGAAAACAGCTTTAAAAAGAAAAATCTTCAGAATGGGAATCAGGAAAAAAGAGCCTGATTTATCCAAAGAATTCCATCCATAAACACACCTTGTTGGAAGTAAAAAAAAATAATTTGGTCGTTAATCTAAAGTTTATCAAATTGGTTTATTTCTTAATCATGGTGCATGTTATTATTTTATTATTTTATTTTGTCTTAAAATATATGCTTGTCTTTCCTTAAAGTTTGCCTCTCCACTGTTTTATATATGCTTCCTTTCTGTCTGGAAAATTTGTTGTGATATCCAGGAATAAGATAAACTGATTCAAAATTACATTATTTAGGTTATCAAATTAGAAAAAGAGAAAAAAAATATTCAGAGATTGGATTGGTTAAAGCCTCGCTTTACTAATATTTAAGGCAATTAAGAGTACTTCAAAATTCTCCAAAATACATCAGAAGTTTTATTTGTGAAATATGTTTTCTATAAAACAGGCTATACCACAAAATACCTATGATACATAGTTCAAAAGAAAAAGAGTTAAGTACCATTTCAGGTGCTAATTTTCAATCATAGAGACAGGAAAATAAATAGATGTTTTCACCATGGATGAGAATTGTGACCATCCCAATGAGGCTAAATTGAATGCATAATGTTCAAGATGTCTGCTGTATGAATAATACGTACATGGTTGGCACAAGTCAGCACATGAATACATATGTAAAAATAAAGTTTTAAGGGCCACATTTGAGGGGCTTTTAGAGCAATCACCTAAAATCTTTAAGACATTCTAATTGGTTCTATGATAGAAAATTTAGGAGGGTTACAAAATTCTCTTTCCTAATTTAGATTCAGGCAGTTTGCTGTGAACAAAATCCAGAATTATCAGAATGTCAAAGTCATCACAGAAATAATTTTAATCTTTAGAACAGCAATATAAGAAACAGGGATATTGCATCTTGAAAAATAGATCTTGTTATCTTGACAATCAAACAATGCTATCCACTATACAATCAGGGCAGTTACTTAATCAACATTTTATTTTGTCAGCTTAATCTTCATTCTATAGTGTCATTGCTTTGTAGGACTACTCAGCTCTGCCCTTTCAAATAATGCTGAGAAAAATGAAGGAACTGAATTTTTTTTTCACTCTTTAGGGGAATGTAAAGGATGCCACAATATAACATTAATAAAGGGAAATAGATCAGATGCAAAATAAAAATAAAAGCAAAAAAAAAGTTAAAAGGATTTTTCAAATACACAATATGCCCGTAAAGTCAAGTCAAAATATGAACAAAGAAGACAACCACCATAAGATATACAGTACTTACATATTTAAAGACCAAATAAAAACTGCTGAATGTAAAAAGGAAGCAAATTTAACTACTTCAAGATATTCCATCCAAAATATTAAGGATGAAAAAACAAAAAGCTGTTCCATCTTGAGCAAACAAAATTGCAAGACATCTTGCAATTTACAGAATGATTTTTCAGCCTTTCACTGAAAAACCTATCTCAAAATGTGTTGTTTGTGAATACTTTCAGTACAAATATCAACTGGCTGTACAAAGCACATCTATTTCATTGTTAATTTTAATCAAAAAATATATGTACTAATGTGCAATAATAAATATTAAAATGCTATCAAAAATGAAACAGTTTGAATCAGCAAAAATGTAATGTCTATGTTACTAAAGCAATAGATTCTGTATTGGTTTTAGACTCCTGATAAATGTACATTTTCAGTAAAATCTAATTATTGGCCAGTATCATTGTCATTGGGGAATATGACAGTCTTCTTACTAACTACTGTACTATTACTAAACTTTTTTTTAAAAAAATAATACATTTCTTCTTACTTAATCTAAATTAAAGCCCAAGAGATTGATAACCTCCTTAGAGACATTACTATAGGTAATTGCATTTAGCCTCATTGCCAGTGCTAACTTTCTTAGGCCAGAAAAAGAAAAGTATTTTTTCTTTCCAGAAATTTTTAATTTAACTGCTGAACTCATAAAGAAACGACTTCATTAAAATGCATCTGCTTATAAGTATCATGTTCATGTTTCAAAATTCAGCATTTCTTCAGCAATTCCACAAAATAAAAGTCAGTCTTCAACAACCCCAAAAAAGTTATTTTTAAGGCTATGAGGTAAGATCTTAAGTTTCCATTTTCAGGGATCTTAATATAGAGTGAACATTTGACTTCTCATACTAAATATGAGGAGGAAAATGTACTGAAAGTAGAATATATTTTCCTTCTTTCTTTTGTTTGTTCCACTTCTTTCACTCCATGAGAAAGTCCTCCTTCCTTCAAAACAGTATGATTAAATATGCTCTAAACATATTTAAATCAATGAGCTGTCACTTCATTTGACAATTTATTAATGATTGCAAAAACAATGACAATAGGATGGGATAGAACAGAAAAATTTATTTGGCTAAGTGTGATTAGCCATACAAAGCATATGTCTCCACTGTAGAAGGTGTATATAGAAAGTGTAGCAGTAAAAGATATAACTGTAATGAATTTCAGGGAAAGCAATATGTATGAAATGTATATACATTGGATATATTTTATATTTTTCCAAACAATTGCTTCCTAGTTCAGTATACTAAACAAATGCAAATTTTGTAAGAAAAAGGGAAAACCCAATAGTATGAATGTTGTAGTTAATTTATTATATTATTAAATGAATTATTAATTGATTTCTAATAAATATTATTTTATTAAATTTAGTTAATTCATTAAAACATTAACCACTGTGCTTCTACTTATATTTTTCTCTTTCTATACTTTGCAGATGCTGTTCTCTGCAGAACGTCAGAATCAAAGCATAACTACATTTCTTATTTTGGGCTTTCCTAATACAAGAAAGGTAGAAATTGCTCTCTTTTTTGTCTTTTTCATTATGTACATCCTTACTGTGACTGGTAATATCATCATCATAGTAACTGTTAATACAGATAACCATCTTCAAACTCCTATGTACTTCTTTTTGGGAAATTTATCCTTACTGGATGTAGGGTATACATCTTCAACTGTCCCTAAATTGCTTTCCATCCTTTTGATGAATGTGCACATAATTTCCTTCGTTGGCTGCCTCTTGCAATCCTACTTTTTCTTTTTCTTTGGGTCAGCTGAATGTTTCCTCCTTGCAGTGATGGCCTATGATCGGTATATAGCCATATGCTACCCACTCAGATATCCAATAATCATGAATAAAAGAATATGTGTTATTTTTGTGATTGTTTGCTGGATAAGTGGTTGTATGGTTCCTTTGATAGCTGCCATTATGGTAATAAATTTACCATTTTGTGGACCAAACATAATCAATCATTTCTTTTGTGATATTCCACCATTATTAAAACTGGCTTGTATTGATACGTCATTGATACAGCTAATTACCTTCTTGTTTTCAGCAATGGTGATTCTGACTACTTTTCTCTGCACCATTATCTCCTATACCTATATTGGTATAACTATATTGAAAATACCATCTTCACATGGTCGCCACAAGGCCTTCTCCACTTGTGCCTCTCATCTGACTGTTGTTTCTTTATATTATGGAACTGTTATTTTTATGTATGTAAGTCCAACCACCCGTTCATCTTTTGACCTGAACAAAGTAATAGCTGTGATATACAGTGTGGTTACTCCAATGCTCAACCCAATGATTTACACATTGAGAAACCAAGATATGAAAACAGCTTTAAAAACAATAATCTTCAGAATGCTGATGAATAAGAAAGAATTTGAATTATCTCATTGATTCCAAATATTTTTGTAAATATTTGTTCTGGAGGGGGAAAAAAACCAAGATATAAGATTCCATGATTTCTTCCCTTCCTCCCTCCTGCCTGCCCTCCTTCCCACCTTCCCACCCTCTGTAACATCATTCACTTTTGGAAATATTGAATTATATCTTTCTTTATACATATTTCATTCTTCTCACTTAAGTCATTCTTGAATGGTGCATCTCATAAATTTTGATTGTAATTAAGTACTGCTATTTTGATGGATACTACATTAATGATAAACAAACCTGACTGTACTCATGACAGTTATCTAGCATTTATCTCTTATACCTATTCAAATCATTTCAGATGATTAATGATTATATTTTATTTAGAGTACACTTTGAGAAAAAATATTTATATTAATTGTATAGAGGAATAGTGCTTCTAAAACTATTTTGGATTTTTGTTATAGGCTACAGAACAAAAACATTGGGTGCACAGACAAGCAGGCATTGGTAGCCTGGGTAGATCTGTTTACTACCCAAATTTGTGAATACAATTGTGTTACTTCAGAAAATACCTTTTTGGTAGACTGCACAGACACAATATATAGAAAATTCATATTTCTAACATTATCAGCAAGTTCAAATCTTTTTGTTTTCTTTCAAATTCCATAATTTGATGTTTTGATCCTGGACTTCCACAACTATAAGCCAATTTTCAACTGACTTTGAAAATTAAAGACAGATGGAAAATTTGTTTTTATTTAGAATTTCATTGCTGTTTTATTCTATTTTAAATGTACAGTATAAATTGCCTTGATTTAAAGTAGGCAGATTATAATGTGCTAAACAAAAAAAAATGCAACCATGTAATAAATGTTTTTTTAAATAAATGTTATAAAATGTTATATTATTAGAATGAAACTATATTTTATTTACTATGTCAATTTACATGTTTCTGGAATACTAACAAATACACATTTATAGTTTGTACATTTTTAATGTACATTAACTGGAAAAACAAAAAAGTGGTTTTAATATTCAAGGCATAAAGATTTTTCCCATCAAATATTTTGAAAATAACTCCATTAAAGAAATAGAATATTTCCTAATGACAAAGTTATTGGCTTATTACAAGAATCTAATGATAGGTGTTTGTCAGATCCTGAGATCAGTAATATTACTAATATCAGTAATCATATTTTGCTCTGAGCACTTAACATGTTCTAAAGTGTCTATTACCTTTGTTGACTATTTAAGAAATAGAAAGCAAATATAATTGTGTGAAATGGACATTTTGAATTTGCAAATAAACCAGGAAGATGGTATATAAACTGAAAAAGAAAGAGAAAAGAAAATGATAGAGAAATTCCAAGAAGATGATAATCTATTAATAGCCAATGAATCCATTAAAAAGTATTTTCATAATTGTTACTCCAACTGTTACAAGAGGCAAGCTGTGGATATGCAAAAAATAATTATCTACAAAAGTAACTTTTATTAAAGTTTCACAAGCTTTTCAAAAGTCTGTCGCCCTTCAGTCTCTCTTTCCCCAATGGCCTAACTTCAGGCATTATGTGATCACCTGACATCCAGACTATTTCATCCACTACGAATCTCTCTGCTGGCCATGAAAAAAATCCCTCCTAAATCAACTTTGTCATAACCTCGATTCCATCTTAGTCTACCCCCCTCATGCCTGGCTCTGTATTCCGTCGCATATCTTCTAGCTGTAAAGAGAGCTCTAGCCTTTAGATTTGGAAATACTGAGGGAGACTGGTCCACTACTGCTATTTTATCACTGAAAGTGGAAATTCATCTTAATGCCAGCCACCGTGAGAGGGTGGTTTTGGTACTTTATCCTCCGGTCTCTTATGAATGGCTTGAGTCTCCTTTTTCACTGTTGTGAGAGGACAGCGGATACAAGATGATACATACCTAAAGGCTCTGTATTTTCTCTCTGGTCCCTCTGGTGAAGTGGGGTCATAAGGTACAGGTGGGTTTGCTGATTGCGTACCTGGCTCCCTGCCATGTGGCAGCGGCCCTGCCCAAACTGCTCAACGTTATAGCTGGGGTGGCGGTTGATACCCCAAGGCTTATGGTCATGGGGGTTATAACCTGCCATCCATCGGTGAAGCGTCTGAGACAGCGAGGGAGTTCATGGCTTCCATGACGGCTATGGACCTGACCCAATTAGTACATGACCCCACTCAAACAGAGGGAAACACTCTAGACTTGATTTTTGTCTCTGGTTAGTGTCTGAATGATCTCGATATCAGGGATATAGTAACTGAACCCTTGTCATGGTCAGATCATTCCCTCCTTCGCTTTGACCTTCGAACCGCTACACCCGGTCTCAGGGAGGCGGAACCAATGAAATGGCTCCACCCCAGGCACCTGATGGACCTGGAGCAGTTCCAGACAGAGCTTGGACCATTTCCTGAGTCTCTGGCTCACAGCTCGACCGAGGACCTAGTGGCCGCCTGGGATAGGGCGACTGCTGGTGCCTTGAATCGAGTCATGCCTTTGCAGCCTCTGACTCAACGCCGGTCTCGCTTGGCTCCTTGGTTCACTGAGGAGCTGAGAGAGATGAAGCGTTGGAAAAGATGCCTGGAAAAGATGCCTGATTGGAGGGCCAGCCGAACTGAATCTGACCGAACACTGATAAGATCTCACATTAGGACTTATCAAGTGGTGATAAAAGCGGCAAAGTATACCTATTTTTCCGCTCTTATTGCATCATCAGATAACCACCAGGCCACACTGTTTAGGGTGACCTGCTCTCTGCTCCTTCAGGAAGCACAGGAGGACCCCTTGGAGGGTAGAGCCAAGGACTTTGCACAATATCTGTATGATAAAATCGCTCAGATTTGGGAACACTTGGACTCTGACATAGTAGATTCAGGGGAAAGGATGGAGGCAGGTCTTGAGAATATTATCTGGGAAGAGTTTGATTCTGTAACTCTCGAAAATGTGGACAGGATACTGGGGAGAGTGAATGCTACCACATGTTTATTGGACCCGTGTCCCTCCTGGTTGGAGCTGGCCTCTCGGGAGGTTACACGAGGCTGGCTCCAGGGAATCATAAATGCTTCTCTGAGTGAGGGTGTTTTTCCTGCTGCCTTGAAAGAGGCGGTGGTGAGACCTCTCCTCAAGAAGCCTTCCCTGGACCCAGTGGTATTAGCTAAGTGCCGTCCAGTCTCCAACCTTCGCTTTGTTGCAAAAGTTGTTGAGAGTGTGGTGACATGACAGCTCCCTCAGTACCTGGATGAATCGGCTTATCTGGATCTGCTCTAGTCGGGCTTCAGGCCAGGGTACAGCACGGAAATGGCATTGGTCGCATTGGTTGATGATCTCTGGAGGGCTCGGGACAGAGGTTGTTCCTCCATCCTGGTCCTATTAAACCTCTCAGCAGCTTTTGATACCATTGACCATGGTATCATGCTGCACCGGTTGGAAGAGTTGGGAGTGGGGGGCACCGTATTGCGATGGTTCTCCTCCTTTTTCTCTGACCAGTCACAGCCTGTGTTGATGGGGGGGGGGCAGAGATCGACCCCAAGGCTCTTTGTGTGTGGGGTGCCACAAGGGTCGGTTCTCTCACCCCTCCTGTTCAACATTTATGTGAAACCACTGGGTGAGATCATCTGTGGTTTCGGGGTGAAGTACCACCAGTACGCTGATGACACCCAGCTGTACATCTCCACCCTGAACCACCCCAATGTTGCCCTTGAAGTGATGTCCTTGTGCTTGGAGGCTGTACAGATCTGGATGGGGAAGAACAGAATCAGGCTAAACCCATCCAAGACCAAGTGGCTGTGGCTTCTGTCATCCCATTATAGTCAGTTGGTACCATCACTGACTATTGGGGGCGAGTCATTGGCCCCCACAGAGAGGGCTCGCAACTTAGGTGTCCTCCTAGACTCACAGCTGTCTTTAGAAGAACACCTGACAGCTGTGGCCAGGAGAGCTTTTTATCAGGTTCGCCTTATATGCCAGTTGCATCCCTTTCTGGATTGGGACTCATTAAATACAGTCACTCATGCCCTCGTCACTTCCCGCATGGACTACTGAAACTCTCTCTACATGGGGCTCCCCTTGAAGAGCACCCGGAGGCTCCAGTTTGTCCAGAATGCGGCCGCACAGGTCGTTATGGGAGCAACATGGCACTCCCATGTGGCTCCCCCCCTGCACGAGCTGCACTGACTCCCTGTGGTTTTCCGGGTGCGCTTCAAGATTTTGGTTACCATCTTTAAAACGCTCCATGGCTTAGGACCGAGGTATCTACGAGATCACCTTCTGCCACCAATAGCCTCCCACCGACCAGTACGTTCCCATAGAGAGGGACTTCTCAGGGTGCTGTCGGTCAAACAGTGTCGACTGGCGGCCCCCAGGGGGAGAGCCTTCTCTGTGGGAGCACCCACCATCTGGAACGAGCTGCCCTCGGAGATATGGATAATCCCGGATCTTCGTGCTTTCTGCCATGCCCTCAAAACATTTCTATTCAAGCAGGCCGGCCTGATCTAACCGCGTTTAAAACTACGTTTAAATTTTTAAATTTTGAATCTGCCCTATAAATTTGAGATGTTTAATTTAATTCTATTTCCAAACTAAACCATTTATTTGCATTTTTAATCGGTTTTTGAACATCTGTATCACATGTATTTATTGTTTAACTGTTCACCGCCCTGAGTCCTTCGGGAGTAGGGCGGTATATAAATCTAATAAAAATAAATAAATAAATAAATAAATAAATTTTTAAAAAATGAACCGATAACCACACTTGAAACATTGGCTACTAATAAAAAGCAGAAGACAAGTAAAATTTCAGGTTCAGATGATCTCGCAAGTCAAAATTATAAATGTTTTAGAATTAATAGAGAAAGTCAATATAAATAAAGGGGTCAGACAAGGATGTCCACTATCTCCTCTTCTATTTATCATATCACTAGAAGTGCTGCTAACACAGATGAGACAGAACAGGAAATAAAAGGATTAAGAATTAAAAAAGAAGAATATAAAACACAGGCATTTGCAGATGATCTGATCTTTTTTATTGAAGAACTGTAAGAAACAGGAACTGTATTATTGCAGGAAAAAGAGAATTTTGGCAAAGTAGCAGGACTAAAAATAAACAAGGAGAAAACAAAGATAATAACCAAAAATCTTACACATAATCAGAATGAGAAACTGGAGGAGAAATTGGGAATCCAAATAGTAAAGAAAGTGAAATATTTTGGAATCTGGCTGATAGCAAAATGTTCTTCCATAAAAAAAGATAATTATACCAAATTATTACAACAAATACAAAACGATTTGGAAAATTGGGCAAAATTACAATTATCATTAATCAGAAGAATTGTGACAATAAAAATGAATATTTTACCTAAAATCTTATTTTAAAACTTGGGAAAAAATATTTTGTAGAACTAAATAAAACAATCTTAAAATTTATTTGGTTACGGAAGAAAGCCCGAATAAAACTTAAGTTCTTACAGGATAGTAGACATAAGGGAGGATTTGAACTCCCAGATTGGGAACTTTATCATCAAACGGCAGCCATAACATAGTGTAAGGATTGGATAACTCTTAAAAATAAAAGGGTACTAACAAGAGAAGGCCATGATTTACAAATTGGCTGACATGTGTTCATCTGGGAGGGAAAAAATAAATTTCATATGTATTTTCAGAGACATCAGGTAAGAGATGTCTTGTTAGATGTGTGTGAGAAAATCAAGATAAATTATTACACAAAAATCCCAAAGTGGCTATCAACCATGGAAGCAATGATTTATCCCAATGTATTAGACTGGAATAAGGTAGTGGCATACAATCTATCTAAGACTTAAAATCTCAAGGAATAGAAATAGATTGATGGCCATATTTACAAATTCAGACAAGGTATAAAAAAGATTTAGAAAATTTTGGCTTCCAAAGAGAACAACAAGAATTGGATAAAATATTATTAGGGACAGAAGAAACAATGATAACTAAAACTTACAACTGTTTTTTAAGATTCAAAATGGAGGAGGTATCAGTGAAAGAGACAATGATAATCTGGGCCAAAAATTATGGATATAATATCGAATTGACGTATTGGGAAAAATTATGGGGGAAAATTATAAATTAACAATGTCACCAGCTTATAAGGAAAACATGTACAAAATGTTTTATCGTTGGCATCTACCTCTGGCAAGGCTGGTGAAAATGCTCCCCAATAAATTGTTGGCAAATTGTTGGAGATATAACCATGAACAAGGGACATGTTATCACATGTGGTGGACATGCCCAAAAGCTAAGAGGTATTGGATGAAAATTAAAAATTGTTAAAAGAAAATACAGAACAAAAAATTGAAATGAAACCAGAACTGTTCTTATTGGATATCATAAAAAGAAATATAAGTAAAAAAAAACTCAATACATTATACTCTACATCATAACAGCAGCCAGAATTACATTTGCCCAGAACTAGAAATAGGAAAACATGCCATCAAACACAATGATTTTTTTTAAAAAAGGCGCTCAATTGCGCAGAAATGGATAACCATAGACTTAGAAGATAGAAAGGAAACAGTATTATAAGATCTGAACATGTGGTATAAATGGCTAGAAATTAATATAAAATTAACGCATAGAATAGATATAGCAATCATGTTAAAGTGAAAACCGTATATATTTATGAATATGGATATTAAAGATAAAAGGGATTATGTAAGTAAATGTAAGTATATTTAATATATAAAGAGTTTACAAAACATACACTAAAGGTGAACAATTGTATAACATAACAAAAGATATTTATACATCTATATTTAGATGTATAAATACAAAAATTACATAAATGTATAATACAATAGGCAGTAAATGGAAAATATGTAGTTAGAACTGATACTGATAACTGAATGCTGTAAAAGTAGAAATGTGATTTTAAAACCTAAAAAGGTTGAGTAAAGATCTCATATATGTGTGTGTGTGTGTGTGTGTGTGTGTGTGTGTGTGTGTAAAATCTTTACTCAACCTTTTTTAGTTTTAAAATCACATTTCTACTTTTACAGCATTCAGTTATCAGTATCAATATATATATGTTAAAATCTTGGGTGTTTTCTCACGTCATTAAAAGTCTGTTCATTGAAATGCTTAAAATCCTGGCTAAAATCCCAGTTTAAGATCCTCCAGAATCCCAACAAAACACTTCGTAAGGTCTTTTGAAACTCTGGCTAAAACCCTAACCAACACTTTAAAAGTTTTCTTTTTGGCAATGTTCGACAAGCTCTCTAACTTGTCATCATCGGGCCCCTACTTTCAGTATAGAAGCTGTGGGTATGCAGCAAGATTGGAGTTGTCGCTTTTCTATGTTCGCTGCTGCTGACGTATGCTGGTTAGCCTGCAACTCTGTGTCCTGATTGTAGGGCAGCAGTTTTTTCTCCTGCTTCATTATGCTAGCTGCAGCCTGACTGCGTGTTAAAGGCCCAGCTTTCTCTGGTTCCCTATTACTAACTGTTAACTGTAAAGAAGGAAGGATTCTGGTAGGCATCACAACACCGCTGATTGAGATCTCAGCCTATCTTCTGGCATGGTTCTCTCTCTCTCCTTATTGCTAGGATACATGTAAAAAAAAACCTTACATAAATATAATGTAAATATTCAAAAGAAATAAGTATGAATGATAGAGAAGCATCAAATCACTAGGTCAGGAGTACAGAATTGAATCCAGATGATTTTAGTTTGGATAAAGTCATTAAATCAGTGTGTCAAAAACTCAGCATTTTTGCAGGAAACAGAAATAAAATATATTTATTATTTATGGTTTTGATGATTCGATAGGATATATTATTAAAAAATATTGAAAGTCAATGGGAAATAGGATATTTCACATAATGCTATTAATAATATTTTATTGATAGTTTTCCTATAAGTAAAAGATATATGTAAAGGATAAATAAAAATGAATAATGTAAAAAGGGAAAAAAGGAAAGTAAATATGATTAAATAAGAACAATATAAAAATGAATTCCAATCTTCTTTTCAACAAATACTGGCATACACATTATTCCCTCTGCGATATTTCAGAAAGCCCTTTGGCTTCTTCTTTGGCTGTTTTTTGGTCATCAAATCCACAAATCATCACTTTATTTTTTTTTAATTTTCAACCAAAAATCTATAAAAGATTTACAGTTTACATAGTTTACACCTTATAAAAAGTGCTTATAGTTTCATCCCAATCAAACAAGTTAATTTTGCAATTACTTCCATCATTGTACATTTAATAATCTCGCTGTGGTTACCATATATATAAATAAATCTTCCATGTGTTCTTTCTGACTGACTGACCATAAATCCCAGTGATAGGATTTCTGGTTTTCAGTCTGCCATCCATGATAAAATGTCTCTTAATTTTTTTCACATTTCTAACATTCATATATCTTTGATAATTTCTTGGTGCCATATACCAATAATACATCATTGTATAAAATTATGTCTTAAATTATAATACAATGTCAATTTCATCCCATTTACCCACATCCTTTCTGATTTATTGATCTATAAATTATCAGCAAAATTAATACCCAATTTTATCATGCAATTTTTAATTTGTTCCTCTTCTATAAATCTTAACAAAAATTTATACATTTTATATGTTCTTCATAGCTCATTTTACATGTTCACATGTTCATCATTTCTACATAGCTCATTTTCACATTGTCTTATATAGTTCCAGTTACCTTATCTACCTTATCTCTTAATTGTATACATGAAAACTTCATCTTAAATTCTATAATTTCCTGCATTAATACATCTTGATATATTGATTATTTCTATCTGATGTTTCTTTTTTATAGAACGTTTGCTGTGCTAAGACCAATAGAAATATCTTCAGGCACAACCTGGGATGATAATCTATGTAATTATGAAACTATGGTACTAATATAAGAGGTAATTTTAATATTTCTGTACATCCCTTTATTCTGGAGAAAATTCTGACACTAAATTTTTGAATCAATTCTGAGATATACCTGGATTTTTTATTGGTGATTAGTTCATGTTAAAAAATGGTGGTTTGTTCTCTCTTCATAGTGAGCACTCTTAACTAAGTTTGAAATACAATTAAAACTCAAATATCCAAAATTAGACCTAATTTTCAATCATAATGCAACTCAGCTATATTAACACTTAGTGTTTCTTTTGAAGTAATAAGGACATTTATACCCTTAATACTTCAAAGAAACTGTACTTACCTATTATTTACAGGAAAAACAGAAAGCTTATTAATTTTTTTGTATTTGAAAACAATACAGTTACCGTATATACTCGAATATAAGCCGAGTTTTTCAGCCCATATTTTAGGCTGAAAAAGCCCCCCTCGGCTTATATTCGAGTCATGTAAAAAATGCCTTTTTTCCTGCAACCGTTTTGGCTCCCTGGGTTGCAGGGAGGCTTGTTAAAGCCAAAATGGGGTGCGGGGGGATGCGGTGCTCCTCCCCCGTGTCCCTTTTTGGCTTTAGGGGTGCAGGAGGCTTGCAGCAGCAGCAGCAGCAGAAGAAGAAGAACAATCCTGGGAAGGCGATCTTCTCGCTCGCCCCGTGCCCTTCTCTGCCACGCTGGGTGTGCCCGGGGGTCTTTGTTCACGACCCACACACACAAACATGCCGCCCCCGGAGGAAGGACAGGAAAGGGAGAGGCGGGCAGGCGGGTAAGCGAGCCAGTGAGCAAGGGGCAAAAGCAGAAAAGTGCCCGGGCTCAGCTGGAAAGGAGCCCCGCGACGCGCAGCACCAGCCCTGCCCAGCCCAGCTCCACCAGGGATGGGCTGGAGGAGAGTATGCAGAGTGCTCTCTCTCCTCCCTCGCTGCCGCTTCAGTTCAGCCCTGCCATGATGGCGTGACTGCTGTTGTGGCTGCTGCTTCTTCATGCCACCTCCCTGATCTGGGCGAGCCTTCGGCGGGGTGGCACGGAGCTGAGCCGGGCCCGCTGCAACCTCACCACTGCGTCCCTCCTGGCTTCACACGCTGGGCGCAGCAGCGCATAGCTGTCAGATTCCAGGGGGTGGGGGTACATTTCCAAAATGTCTCGAAAGTTGGCCCGATACCGCTGACCCAACCTCTCTGGTGGAAGTCGATGGACTCGTTCGTCCGTTTCCCCGCTGAGAATGGTACAGGCTCCCCATTTCCCACTTCCCCACCCCCCTCCACCAACCCGCAGTCCGCTTCTGCCGGAGGAGTTGGCTCACAGGCCGTCCTGAATGGACCGCGCCACTTGGCTCTTGTAACGCCACTTTCAGATCGGTCTGTAGACTTTGCGACTACATTGAGCTGAAGCGGAAAGAAACAATGGGGCTCACAGAAAAAGAGTTGCCTAAAATGACCAAGGCTTGAGCAAAAGCCCTTCTTCGCCCCGATCTCCAGCGAGTATCTGAAGAGCCTTTCTGAAAAGATCGCCACTGAAGGAACGCAGGCTCCCTTCCTCTTAAACAATCCCCCCTCCACTCTTTCCTCCTCTCCCATAGAGAGAGGGGGGTGGGAAGGGGAGAGAGAGCGATGTGATTCCCGTAGTGTAGCTGGTTAAAGAAGAGAGCGGAGGGGGGATTGCTTAAGAGAAAGGGAGCCCGCGTTCCTCTCTCCCCCCTCCGCTCTCTCCTCCTTCTCAGCTGAGCCCACTGGAGGATCTTTAACCAAGATAGCGAGATAGGGAGTTACAGAACAAAGCACCAGGCTTTCAACCTAGTTAATTGCAGGATCACCTTGACTTCTATAGGATCCCACAAGGGTGGGATCTCATTTGTCTTTGGGTATATGACTGTTTTGTGTCCAGCAAAGCACCTTGGCAGCTACCATTTAAAAGGGCAATTCCTCCTCCCCACCAGCATTTCATAAATACATCTACCATTTGCTTTCATAATTTCAAATGCACCCAAACTTATCGTTGAACTCTAAGTTCAACTTAGCTTGTAGTCTCCACTGTTTCGTTTGGAGATTCTCAGTCATCCAGGTCATGGTTATCCCAAAGGGGTTTTTTGAAGAGGCAACTGGAATTTCTGGTTTTTCTTTGAAGACGTTTCACTTCTTATCCTTAGCTCTGATCACAAATAGTTCCTGTAGTCTGCAATTTTTCTGGAAATCCATTTCATACTCCTGGACCATTCGAAGAGCGTTCATCCCAAAGTGCATCGCTAAATGTCTATGGAAATTCTAAGTCATCTAGGTCATGGTTGTCTCAAAGGTGCTTTTTGAAGAGGCAACTGGAGTTTCTGGTTTTTCTTTGAAGACGTTTCACTTCTTATCCAAACATCTTATCAAACAGTGGTGAGTACAAGCTAAATTGAACTTATTAAAGTTCAACAATAAATTTGGGTGCATTTGAAATTATGAAAGCAAATGGTAGATGTATTTATGAAATGCTGGTGGGAAGGAGGAATTGCCCTTTTAAATGGTAGCTGCCAAGGTGCTTTGCTGGACACAAAACATTCATATACCTAAAGACAAATGAGATCTTAATCTTAAGCAATCCCCCCTCCGCTCTCTTCTTTAACCAACTACACTACGGGAATCACATCGCTCTCTCTCCCCTTCCTACCCCCCTCTCTCCATGGGAGAGGAGGAAAGAACAGAGGGGGGATTGTTTAAGAGGAAGGGAGCCCGCGTTCCTCCAGTGGCGATCTTTTCAGAAAGGCTCTTCAGATACTCGCCGGAGATCGGGGAGAAGAAAGGCTTTTATTTATTTTATTTATTTATTTATTAAATTTATATACCGTCCTACTCCCGAAGGACTCAGGGCGGTGTACAGTTGAACAAAATATACATGTAATAAAGGAATTGAAAAAAATCGATTTAAAACATAATTAAATAGTTAGGTTTGGATATAGTATTGAATTAGATCATTTCAAGTTTCTGGGGCAGATTCAGAATATAAAATTTAAAGTAGTTTTTAGATGAGGTTAGGTCAGGCCGGCCTGCTTGAAAAGAAATGTTTTGAGGGCACGGCGGAATGTACAAAGATCTGAGATTATCCGAATCTCTGAGGGCAGCTCATTCCAGATGGTAGGTGCTCCCACAGAGAAGGCTCTCCCCCTGGGGGCCGCCAGCCGACACTGTTTGACCGACGGTACCCTGAGAAGTCCCTCTCTATGGGAGCGTACTGGTCTGTGGGAGGTTATTGGTGACAGAAGGCGGTCTTGTAGGTATCCCGGTCCTAAGCCATGGAGTGCTTTAAAGATGGTAACCAAAACCTTGAAGCCCACCCGGAAGACCACAGGGAGCCAGTGCAGCTCGCGTAGCAGGGGAGCCACATGGGAATTTTGCTCAAGCCTTGGTCATTTTAGGCAACTCTTTTTCCACGAGCCCCATTGTTTCTTTCCGCTTCAGCTCAATGCAGTCGCGAAGTCTAGGGACTGAAGCAATAGGGTACGATGGTATGCATTTGGTATTTATTTTTATTTTGAAATTTACCAGTAGCTGCTGCATTTCCCACCCCCGGCTTATACTCGAGTCAATACGTTTTCCCAGTTTTGGGGGGTAAAATTGGGGTGGGTCGGCTTATATTCGGGTCAGCTTATACTCGAGTATATACGGTAGTTCAATAATAAAAATAATAATAAAAACAAAATTCAGAGAAAAACATTGCTACCAGTTTGCTGCTAGATAAATGTGGAGAAAATCTTGGGACATATTTATAGAAGGTGTAATATCTCTAAATTTGGTATAAATTGATCACCATTATTAGAATTAATTGTGCCTATAAGTCAATTGTTTAACCACATTTTATTACTGACTTTGTGTATAAGTTCTAGAGTGGATATTAAATTTTTAGAAACAATGATATTGGGTAAAAACCTGGGAACTATAAATGAATGTTAAATTATCTATATGTTGTGTGTTTGTGTGTGTATGTATGTATGTGTATATGCAAAAAATTAAAATCTCGGGTGTTTTCTCGCATCATTGTAAATAAGTTAGTTAAAATGTTTAAAATTCTGGTTAAAATCCTAGCTTAAAATCTTCTAAAAATCCTTACAGAGCACTCTGCAAGGTCCTTTAAAACCTTAGCTAAAATCTAGAGGATCGAGCCAGAAGACAGGCTGAGATCTCAACTAACAATCAAGGGTGCTGGGATGCCTACCAGAATCCTTTCCCATCTACAGCAGACAAATAATAATAGAGGACCTGAGAAAGCTAGGCCTGTAACACGTAGCCAAACAGCTAGGATGAGAAAGCAGGAAGAAAAATTGCTGCCCGCCAATCAGGACACAGAGTTACAGGCTAACCAGCATACATCAGTAGCAGCAAACATAGAAAAGCGACAGCTCCGACCTTGCAACACACCCATAGATTCTAAACTAAACAAGAGCCTGAAGATGACAGGGTTGAAACGTTGCTAGAAAGAAAAACTTTTAAGGTACTGGTAGGATTTTAGCTAAGGTTTTAAAGGACCTTGCAGAGTGCTCTGTAAGGATTTTTAGGAGATTTTAAGCTAGGATTTTAACCAGAATTTTAAACATTTTAACTAATTTATTTATAATGACGTGGGAAAACACCGGAGATTTTAATTTTTTGCATACACACACACCCATACCCACACACACATACATGGGGAGGGGGGGGAGAAAGCTCCCAAAGACACTGTTACTACAATGATGTGAGAGAAACAGGTGGAAAAGGCTTTATTTTTTTGACTGAATTCATGTTAAATTTGTCCTTACAATGTAGATGTAGAATACCAAAATGAGGCCAAATGGAAATATGACCACCAAGGCTGAAGCCAAGATGACCTGTACTTCAATCCAGTAGGCAAAACAGGAACCAGAACATAGCATTTGGAAATACATATTTTGTAAGTCTTGCTACTTTCCTGTTACTTATAACTGTCTTCTTCTGAGCACATGGGCAGCTAATTCATCCTCCTCCTTCCATTTTCCATCTTATATTCTAATGCTGTCATCTGGGAGGAAAAGGTTTTATTCACTTTGAAGGAAAAGTACCAGAGATGGGTTTCAGCAGGTTCTGACCAGTTCTGGAGAACCGGTAGCGGAAATTTTGAGTAGTTCGGAGAACTGGTAGCAAAAATTCTGACTGGCCTTGCCCCCATCTATTTTCTGCCTCCCAAGTCCTAGCTGATTGGGAGGAAATGGGGATTTTGCAGTAACCTTTCCCTGCCATGACCACCAAGCCACGCCCACTAAGCCATGCCATGACCACCAAGCCACGCCTACAGAACCAGTAGTAAAAATATTTGAAACTCACCACTGAAAAGTACCCTGCTTACTTCCTAACCAAAACATTTTTACTATAACTAAAAGAGTCAGTTTGGTCTAGTGGTTAAGGCACCAGGATAGGAAGCAAGAGACTGTGAGTTCAAGTCCTGATTTAGCCATGAAAGCTAGCTCATTCTCATTCAACCCATCTCACCTCACAGGGTTGTTATTATGGGGAAAATAGGAGGAGGAAGGTATATTCCCCGACCTTGAGTTATTTGTAAAAATAATAAAGGCGAAATACAAACAAACAAAATAAATAAATAAGGAATCAATTAATACAAAAATATTGGGCAGCTAAAAAGGCATGTGATTTTAATGTTTTTCCTGTTTGCTAATTTGTCTATTTTGTTAGGGCATTTCTAAACCAAGCTGAATTTATTTAATATTTTTCATATCATAGCAATCCAAGCAATTGTTTAGTGTGCTATATGCTTTTAAAAAGAAAAAAAATCTATTGCTTTCTTATTAAGAACTGCTTCTTGTTCAGGTCAGGTCGCAACAAAATAATGTAGCATTTGGGAAAAAAGAGACAACCCAGCAATCCAGCACTGGAGGATAAAATGCAAAAGATCTCCACAGCTACTATATATTTTCCTTGGGCACTCAAGTAAGTGGGGACAAAAGTGAACCAAACACTACAAAATACCAACATGCTGAATGTTATAAGTTTGGTTTCATTAAAACTATTTGGCAACTTGCGGGCAAAGAAAGCCACGGTGAAACTGACTAATGCCAGGAAACCCATGTAGCTCAGGACACAATAAAACATGACTGGTGATGACTCATTACACTTCAAAACAATTACTTCAGGTACTGAATGCATGTCCATATCTGGGAAAGGAGGAGAACTTGCCATCCACACCAGAGAGATGCTTACTTGAAGAAAAGAGCAAGAAAGAACAATAGAGCAAGCCAGGCTGCTCCCTACACATTTTTTGAGCCTGGATCCTGGTCGGGTGGCCATGAAAATGAGAACCACAGTGATGGTTTTTGCTAGCACACAAGAAACAGCGAATGTGAAGACAATGCCAAAAGCTATTTGCTGGAGAAAGCATGTTGCCTTCTTTGGTTGGCCAATGAAGAGCAATGCACAAAGGAAGCACAGCACAAGTGAAATAAGTAGCATGTAGGTAAGGCCACGGTTGTTGGCTTTCACTATGGGAGTATTGTGGTACTTCAGAAATATTCCTAGTATCATAACTGTTGCCAATGAAAATGAAATGGCACTTGTGCTTAAACTGATACCCAAAGGTTCTTCATAAGACAAGAAGCTTATAATCTTGGGAATGCAAGTGTTCTGATCTTTATTAGCATAGTAATCATCAGGGCATTTGACACAGTCAGCCATGTCTGCAAAAGAAAGATTTCCAAATAAAATTTTACTACATTCACTGCAGGAAGTTGAAGGACGCATTGATATAAATCTGCTTTAGTATTTGAAATCTTTGCATATCCACCTCAAAGATGGGTAGAGTAAATCACCATGCCAGCATTTTTTGAAGAATTGTTGTGGAATAAAGCAAATAAATTAAAATAAATGTTCATGGGAACAGACAACAAAATATTAAGTGACATTAGAACTGAACAGAAAAATGGATCTATCTTCCTGCCCCCCATCCTTATTTTTATTTTCTTAGCACAATGCAAATATATCATAAAGCACAAATCTAATACAGAAGTGGTTAACAGAGAAAAGCATGATTAGATACATGAACATGGCAAGGGTTGATTGACCTATCTGGATTTTATGGTGGTGCAGGTGGCACAGCTCCTCACATAGTCTTCCTCCTCAGCTTTCATTTTGTTGGGAGTGTTCCTTGGAACCCTGACATGTATTTTCAATGAATGTTTCACTTGAAAATAAACCGTATAATTGTATAATACTCACCTTTATAGTGGGATATTGATCCTTTGGGGCACGTAATGCAATCATAGCAACAGAAAGATTTCCCTTCTTTCCTTTCTTTCCTAGATCCAGGTTTGCAAGGGGCATTACAGAGAGAAACAGGCAATGTCTGTGAATCAGTGAAGAAAGAAGAAGTTAATTGAAGGGGATCTAATTTCAAATTGATTCATAAAACAATATGCGGTACAAAGTTCATCATGATCTGGTTAAGAGTAGTCAACCAAATCATGCAGGAACCAGGATGTGTGGCTACTCTGCTATAATCCTGCCATTTGGAATGTGAAAATCTTTTGATTCCATTGACCATTGGGGGAAAACATGTTCTACTTCATATTTCCCACTAGATCAGGGGGTTCCCAAACTTGGCAACTTTAAGACTTGAGGACTTCAATTCCCAGAATTCTCCAGCCAGCATAAAGAATTCTGGGAGTTGAAGTCCACAAGTCTTAAATCTGCCAAGTTTGAAGACCTTTGCATTAGATATTTGCCAAGTGTGACACAAAATAGTTTGGGAGAAAATAAAATCAGAAATGCATTAACTGAATCAGTGACCAATTCAGATGGATCTGTCCTCTCCCGTCCCTCAAATATTGCAGTCTTCCCAAAAACTGGTAAAGACCTGGCTTTTCCTCCAAGCCTTGTGATGATCTGAAGCTGAAGCCCAAAGAAACTGTGTGGGGAACTGGGTATGTTCCATTTTCTAATTTTATATGCTTTTCATTGTTTTAATATTTTCTTTTAATTCTTACCTGGTTAAACCAGCTGTGCCATACTATTGTATCTTTGTTAATGATGAATGCTTTCTCTGGAGGAGATTGAGGATCCATTTTTCCAACTTTCACTAGAGAGAATGATTGATTGGGAAATGTAACCCAGTTGATGATGTCAAGTTCTTGAACTATCCCCCTATTCTGATCAAAGAAAATCCTTTCACCAGCACTGTTGTTAAATGATACAGATTTCATAAAATGGAATAACTAGATGAGAAAATAAAACATTACATGTTTGTATATATTACAGTTATTGTTATTATAAATCGTTATTTGTAGTCCTTGACATGATCAGAATTGAGACCAGAAGTTTCATTGCAACTCAACAACTGAAGTTGTTAAATGATTTGCATCTTGTTTTACAACTTTTTGTGTGTGTGTGATTATGCAAAGCACCATACTTGTTAAGTAAGCCACCTGGTCAATAACCAAATGCATCTTCTCCCACTTTGCTTATTGGAAGCCACCTAAGAAAGTCACCAATGACAATCACATAATCCTGGAATGTGGTAGCTGTGGGATTTACTTAAACGGCCCACTCCAAAAGGCCCTGGGCTGCTTACAACTTAGCCAGTATTTAACTAAAACAATTGAAAATATAAAAACAAAATATAACAGCTCAAAAAAGAGAATAACCATAACAGTAAACAATTGGCATACACACTAACACCAGATCTAGTTGAAAGCCAGGTTTCAAGGACATTTTGAGACTTACATACAGGGTCATTGTAGGTATCTCCTAAATCTTGTGTCTTAAATCTTTCTCAATAATCTAGAGAATAGTCTGTGATGCCCTAATTCTAACAATTATTGTGGCACAAAATCCATTTTCAATGAAGTTTTTATGTAAAATTTTCCACAGCTTTTTTTTATATATATCCTTTTATAATAGATGAGAAGTAGAAAAATGTTTTTTAATAAAAGATTTTAGAATTGTGAGTCCACATTACTGAGGCCCTGATGTTGATGTACAAAAGTAAAGTATCAACATATGAAATAACAAACAAACATGCAGATAAAAACATTTGTATAATAACAAGGAGCTTCAAGATTTGTTTTCCTCAAAAATGAGAAATACTTTCGAAAGGATATCAGATACTGTACAAATCACATATTGTGTCAAGCTTGAGTGATATGAATCAGGATCCAACATCATGTTTGAAGGTTTTATTGTTTGCAAATTAAATTTGCCTTCCAAAAATTTCTATTAATGCCATTTATTCTTGACTGTTCAATATTTGCTTAATCTCATTTTTATTCCTATGATTTTGTTATTACTCTATACTTATACTTTTGTTATATCTTTGACAAGTTGATTCAAAACTTCTATTCATGGTATTCTCATCTTTTATCATTTATTTGCGTTTTGGATAATATAATGATAATAATATCCTCATATATTAATATTATCTTTCACCATTTACAATGCATACATTTTCAATGGCTGTCAGAAGATTATTGACATCAGTCTGCTTGACTTGATAATATTTTGCAAATGAGAAATTCATTCTTTCAATACCTGCATGGACTAGATTACAAAGTAAAATATTGAAATCATTACCTGCCAGAGCCTATCAATATGAAGCTTCTTTCCTTTTTTTTTCATAGCAGAAGGAAATGTGGAGGAATACATGGCTTGCAGAGCATGAGCCACAGCATAAACAGCATTGTAGATGCTATAGCTGTGGCCTGTCACTCTTTTTGGAAAAACATGTTCAGGAAGGCTCTCTAAATTCTCCTTTCCACTGCAAATATTTTCCTTCTTGTCTCCCAGATCAGAATCTTGAAATGTACATCCAAATGCATGAGTCCAGAAATCCTTGATAAAACCATCTTCTTTTACAACAGAAGGCTTTAGATCCTTAATATGTTGCTGGAAACCTTTCAGTTCTTTGGCATGAATTGCAAATGATATCGCACCATGGAAGTCCTGCAAATCCCAGGTTTTTTGACTGGCAAAATACTTTAACTCCATCCCAATAGTCAGGATCCATACTTTGCCTTTTGGATTTCCAAATATTTCTTTAAAATCTGTATTTAGGAAATACCTCAAATAGATCATAGAACGTGTATCTCCATTAAAAATCAAGACCCGGGCTTCATTATTCATTATTTTTTCATAAAATTCTATGATACAGTCAAAATAAAATCCTGTATTGGCATTATAACAGGAACTGCTGAATACCTCTATGAAGGCAAAGCAAATGCCTTTTTTGGAAAATTCAGGAACCAGGGTCTGTATGAACCAATCTAAATTGGTCACCAAGAATCCAATCCACCTCCAATTGAAATATAGAAGTAAGTGCAACATCCCACTATACTGATAAATTGTATTTGGAACCATTTTGTAAAAAGAAGGGATATTGGTATCTCCTGCATTATCTCTAGCAGAACCATACATAATCTGTCAAAAAAGTGAAGAACTATGTAATACAATGACTTTTAGGGAAACTGAAATTTCATATTGTTGGAAGAACAAGCAACAGAAGTCACAGAAGAAGAAGCAGAAACAGGAGGAGGAGGAGGAGGAGGAAGAGGAGGAGGAGGAGGAAATCAAACAGATATACATCCGCCACACAATATTCCAAACTTAACAATTAGTGATAAGAATGACCAAAAAAAAAAAAAAGTCTGGCTAGTGAATATTGCAATACCTGGAGACAGCAGAACAGAAATTAAAGAACTGGAAAAAAATAATAAAATATAAAGTCCTTTAATTTGAAGCAGAACATTTTTTCTACTTCTATTTATAGGACTGTTCTATGTTGTTTTGGAAGAATTTGATAGGTGAATAAAAATGCCAAATTCAGTTTAAAACTTTGGTTTTGCCATCAGCCATAATAAATTAAAAAACACTTAAAGTCAAGCATACAAAAACAACCACTTTAGGTGAGTGGGGAGGAATGGGAACTTACCTGTGGAATTTTATAAAGGCTCATGAGAATTGGAAACCGGTATATGATATCTGAGATCAATTCCTCAATAACTGCAAAAAGATTGTCTTGAATTATGCACTTATAGTTGGGCAAAAATTTGCTATTTGGAGAAATCAATTGTATTGCTGCATAGTAAGTCCACTTTGCATTCAGGTGATTATCATAAATATTGAATCCCAGGGTAACATTGGGTAACATTTGAGCATTTCCATTGATCTGTTTCACAGCAAATATCAAAGCCAAGATGTGCTGGTAATTTTCAGTCACTACACTGCAAAGGAAACGTTCAACCTTGGATCATAGGTCACCCGTGAAACTTTTAAAGGAAGCAATATGTCTTTATTTCTTAAGATTGCATTTACATTTGTATTGCAAAGGGTCTTTAAATTTTCTGAAATACTTCCCTCATCCCATTCATGGTTTTTCATTCTAAAATACTCAGAAATACCTATTATAGTAATACATGAATGCAAATATGGTAGTTTGGAAAATAGGGGAAGGCATCTGGCACTCCAGCCTAAGTAGATTATGAAAAGGGAAAACATTAGAGCTAATATAGTTTGAAATAACTTTATAATAAAATGATATTGTAAGTGAGGAATATACAAGATGAAAATTGATACAGCAAAAATCATGTTTATGTTATTAAGAAAATTTCAAATATATTTTTTCAGGAATACTGTACAATAAGGCAGAAAGGAGTTAAAAACAGGAGGGAATGAAAATTTATTACAAGCAATAAAAGAACACTATATAATACTTTGAGGCAGAGGTGAGCAACCTGGTATTTTCCTGCTGTTAACGGAGGAAGAATTCAACCAGGAAGAATTTGCTCTACTGTAATTTCTTTTGCCTTTACGATGTGCTCCCTCAAGGCATTTTGCTGTATCAAGTCACAGCAATTGCCCCAATAAGTGAAGCACCTTGTCAAGGTGAGGTATTCACTTCCATTTTGTAGTGGAAAAAAAAAATCCTTATACAAACATTTTTCCCAAAGGGGGCCCAGAAGGATATTGATGAAAGTTGTAAGGTTTCATATAAAAGGAGGATTGATAAATAATGCCTCCGTAGATGAAATCTCCTGGCTCATAATACTTGGGAACAGTCAGAGGAATATGCTGTGTCCCACATTTTTTGTGTCCAAGCTTGCATCCTACATCAGGTAGCAGTAACAGTAGCATTAATAGCATCATTCTAATGGGTAATGCTTTTCTGCATACAGCCCTATATTTGCAGTTATTGTACTACTCTTAGAATATTGACAATGACATTAGCCATGTTTGCTTTCTTTACTAATAGATTGGAAGACAAATGGGAAAAAAAATGAATGAATGCATAAATAAATAAGGGAAAAGTGAAATTGTGCCTTGCCAACTCAATCTCCTGATACTGGGGTTTTGGAGGTTTATAGATGCTATTTTAAATTTTGTTATTGTTCATAGCTGTCCCCAAAGGGAATTTCAATGCTACATAATTAATTGTAGACCTTCTTCTAATTATAGGGAACAAATATTTTCTTCTACCTACTCAGAAATCAGATGCCGAAATGATGCATGAACAAATTGGCATAAACCTTTATTTATTTTTTTATTTAAATAGAAAAGTTATTTGGCAAATTTCTACATAGAAGTTTGTTGAACAATCTATTTTTTAGATACTGTGTTTCCCTGAAAATAGGACATGTCCCGAAAATAAGGCCAAGCCTGATTTTTGGGGTGGGCGTAAATATATGCCCTCCTCCCAAAATAAACCCTAGTGGGTGTGGCCAGCACAGGAGATAATCCTTTCCTTCCCCGATCACCTCAGGGCTTCTCAGTCCCTTAATCGGATCAGCTGAGCAGCTCAGGCCGCCATTCACAGCTAATTCATGGGTGTTGTTCAGGCCACCGCCTCCAGCAAGTGTGGCCAATTTTGCGGCTAATTGTGGCTGTAAAAGAAGCCAGAGGCCAAGCGATGCACCCCATATGCCTCGCACCCTCCTTACCTAATAGTGACAGTCACAGCAGGCAGTTCTATCCATGGAACAGCTGCCTCATGGGTGCTGTTCCCACCGGCACCTCCAGCAAGCATGGCCATTTTTGCCATGGATTGAGGCCACTTCTGCAGCAGGAGGCCAAGCGATGTGTCCCATGTGCCTTGCGCCGGCCTTCCAAAGGGTACTGTAGCAGCAGCTATCCACAATTTTTTAACCCTTATTTTGTCCCGACCATACTGGGCCATATGGATCAGGACAAAATAAGGGTTAAAAAATTGTGGTAATGCTACAGTACTCTTTGGAAGGCAGTGCGAGGCTCGAGTCTCCTTCTGCAGAAGTGGCTGTGCCCGAGGAGTGCTTTTGGGAGAGAAGGAAATGGGAAGCGATCACTTGCAAACTCCTGCCCCGCTCCTGCCTCTCCGCTGGGCGACTCCCGGCAGCCCCAGATGCCCAAAGCCCACGCCTACCCGGCTTCCTTTTCCACAGTGTCCGGCTCTTTATCGAGGGAGGTAGCACATGGAGTGGAGGAGAAGCAAGACACATCGAGCGAGACAGGGCTTGCTCGTCTTTTTTTTTTTAATTTGATTTATATGCCACCCTTCTCCGGAGACTCAGGGCGGCTTACAATGCATTAAGCAATAGCCTTTATACTTTTGTATATTTATACAAAGTCAGCTTATTGCCCCCACAAACTGGGTCCTCATTTAACCTACCTTAGAAAGGATGGAAGGCTGAGTCAACCTTGAGCCTGGTGAGATTCGAACTTACAGTAATTGCAGACAGCTTGTTTAAATCACTATGCTTTTAGTCTGCTGAGCTAAACCAGGCTCCTTGCCATTTCTTCTCCCACTCTCACCAGGCACGGCAGGGCTTCCTTCCCCTGCTCAAATTGGATGCAATTTGGGCGTGTCAGGTGGGGAGGTGTGGGGCAAGAGAGACATGTGATGCACGTGTTACCTGCCTTGCAGCTCTGTTACATGTCCCACTCTTGTCTGCAGGGAAACATGTTGTAGGGTAAAACCAAACTTCTTGCGAGTTCAAGAAGTTTGATTGAACTCGCAAGTTTTTGGGTTTTTTTTACCCTACAATATGTTTGCCTTCAGAAAACAGCAAGACACACGGCAGTGCTGAAAGGTAGGCAAGACATGCGTCTCGTATCTCCCAGGTCTCACCCCTCCCTATTTGCCATCCCCAAATTGCATGCAATTTTGGCAAGAAGCCCTGTCATGCCTGGCAAGAGGGGGAGAAGAAATGGCAAGAGGAGCCCTGTCACACTCCACGCCTCTCGCTTCTCTCCCACCCTACCTGCCACCCCCCTCAACAAAGAGAAGGTGGGAAAGGGCAGCAGTCAGGCTGCTGTTACAGTACCATTGGGGCAGGTGGAGCTGTCTTACCTGCCTTGCAGCTCTGTCTCATGTCTCGCTGTTGTCTGCAGGCAAACATGTTGTAGTGTAAAAAAAAAACATCGCAAGTTCAATCAAACTTCTTGAACTCACAGGAAGTTTGGTTTTACCCTACAACATATTTGCCTGCAGACAAGAGCGAGACATGTGACAGAGCTGCAAGGCAGGTAAGACTCACGTTTCGTGTCTCCCTGGTTCCTGGAGAGGGGCTGAGAAGAGACAGCAAGAGGAGCGAGCCACATCTCGCTCCACATGTCTTGCTTCTCCCCCGCCCCACATGCCACCCCCCTCAATAAAGAGCTGGGTGCTGTGGAAAAGGGAGGCAGGTGGGCGCAGGCTTTGGGCATCTGGGGCTGTTGGAGGTCACCCAGCAGAGATGCGGGAGCAGGGTGGGAGTTTGCAGGCGAGGGATGGATGGATGGATGGATGGATGGATGGATGGATGGGAGGCGGGCAAGTGCCAAGAACACTGGGGAGATTCCATAGCAGCACAACACAGCAGCAGCCATGAGGTGGCCATGCTTTCTGCCTCCTGCAGCCCCAAAATAATAAGGCCAAACCCTTATTTTGGGTTCAAAAAATATAAGACAGGGTCTTATTTTCAGGGAAACACGGTATTATCTTAAGCCAGCATGAGCACAACCCATAAACATAATAAATATTACATGTAGATAAGTCCAATGTGAATGTATCTACTACCTTCTTATAAGTTCCCTTAATTCACATAGTCTTTTCTCATTGGCATATCAATCAGTCAATCAGAACTGGAAGGACCTTGGAAGTCTTCTAATCCAATCCCCTGCTCAAGCAGAAGATCCTAGATATTTCTTTAAAACCTCCAGTGATAAGGTACCTACAAGTTCTGAAGGCAAGCTGTTCCACTGGTTAATTGTTCTCACTGTTAGGTGGTTTCTCCTTAATTCCAGGTCGCTTTTTTCCTGGATTAGTTTCCATCTAGTCTTTCTTGTCTTGCCTTTTGGTGTTTTGGAAAATAGGTTGACCCCTCTTCTTTGTGCTGGTCCCTCAAATGCAGGAATATTCAGGGATGGGATTCAGCCAGTTTGGACTGGTTCAGGTGAACCAGATGCTAATTTTACATCTGGTTTGCCGAACTGGTAGTTGTAAGGATTGGCTGCTCCTGCCCACCCTATCCCTCCCCTCCCAGGAGTCTTCTTGTGGCACATTCTGGATGCCAAGTAAGTGCAGGGTCCATGCAGAGGCTCTGGGGGGGCTAAAAACAGGCCTCCCAGAACAGGCCTGTTTCCAGCCTCTGGAGGGCCTCTGGAGCCCGGGGTACGCAGTTTTCACCTTCCCAGAGGCTCGAGGAAAGCCTCCAGAGACTGGGGAGGGTGAAAAATGGACCTCATGCCATGGTGCAGGAGGCCGAGTAGGCCACGCCCACCCAACAACTGGGCAGAGAACTAGTTGCTAAAATTTTTGAATCCCATCCCTGGAATATTGCTATCATGTCACCCCTAATCCTTCTTTTCTCTGGATTAGCCATATGCAAATACTAAGGATTTATAAAGCAAACTAATACTTCACGTGACTTTGATTCTATATCGCTATTTATGTAACCAACAATTGTATTAGGTTTTTGCTGCTACCAAACACTGATGGCTCATGTTTAAGTGATCGTCTGCTAAGACTCCAAGGTCTCTCTGATCTGACTTATGCCTTTGATTTTTTTGCCTAGGTTTAAAAATTTGCTTTTCTCCACATTAAATTTCATGTTGTTGGATAGGACCCATTGTTCAAGTCTGTCAAGGTCTTTTTGGAACCTGAACTTGTCTTCTGGGGTGTTGGATATTCCTGGCAGCTTAGCATCATTTGCAAATTTGATATGTTCTCCTTCTGTTCCCTCATCTAAATCATTTATGAAGATATTGAAGAGTACTGGGCCTAAGATGAAACCTTGCAATACCCCACTGCTTACTTCCTTTGAAGATGGGAACCATGTGAATTCTTTTCCAATCTTCTGGTAGTTTCCTGGTGCTCTGGGATTTTTGAAAGATATGGTACAACGGTTCTGAGATAACATTCAAACTTCTTCAGAACTCTGAGATGTAAACAATCAGGTCCCAGTGATTTATATTCATCAAGATCAGACAGGTGTTCTCTTATCATTTTCTTGATCATTTTAATTTTTATTTGTAGTCTATCTTTTACAGTTAAGTTTTTGATAGGTTGAACTATAGTTTCTTTAAAATGGAATCTTATATTGATCCATATTTTTTTGAAAGAAATTATTTTAACTTTTTACAAAGAAAGTCCAAATGTATAGCCATGTTGGTTTAGCATACTACTGACAGCTACTATGTTTTAATAATACCTTGGGAAAACAAATTTATGAAGCCACAAACATTCATGGGCTGCAGTAATCAAATGCATTATGTGTTACCATGAAAATTTAAAACTCTCTCTTTTGAATAGTGTTTTATAGTAAAATTACTAAAATTACCAAATGTTTATGTTTGAGCTTAATAACTTCTGAAATTAATATGTTGCAACATAGCTTATTCTTACTTCCATTAAGCAAATTCTATCTTTTCTCGGGTATATCTTTTAGTTATATCCCTTCAGCTACCATCTATCTTTAGTAGAAGGCCAGCAGATAACCTTTCCCTGCAGATTGAGAAAGATGAGTTCTAATTTTTGTTCCATTTTGTAGAAAGTCAGTCACAGACATTGTTTCACAGAATTGATTGACCAAAGAAAATGAAAGTGTATAAATGTCTAAAGTGAGGGCCACACAGGGTTGCTTTGCAGTACCAACAACATGGACTTTGCAGTATTGTTATACTTACTAACATAGTTATTTTGTATTTTAATTTAACTTATTTTTCTCTCTTTTATATGATCAAGTCATTGCAGACTGGAATGCAGAAAACTCTTTATCCCAGGGGCATCATACGTGCATCGTCATGGTATCATCATGTGATGTATCACAACTTCTCCCCCTTTGCTAAACCAGACATCAGCATGGCCAGTGCATGATGCATCCAGCTCGCAGGACACAGGTTTAACACCCTGCTTAATCCTATTGCTGTATGATTTGATTGATAGCTTCTAACATTCCTAATCTGAAAAGATAAAAACTGTTTTGTTTCTCAGGTTAGGATAGGGTGACTGTAGTTTGTCTTTCTATAAGAGAAAGCTTGTTAGTGCTAGTTGGTACTTGGTTTGTCTCTCTGTGAACTCTAAATAAACTTATGACTTTTTGTCGTCATTAACATCTTAAATTTTACACCCTGCTTTTATCAGATTTCATTTTTTTTTCATTTTATTAAATTTGTATACCACCCTTCTCCTTGCAGGACTCAGGGTGGTGAACAGCCGGGATAAAACAAAACATTACAAAATTTGAAAAACAATTTAAAATAATTAAATAATTTTTGGCCTAATTTAAAACCCATTAAAACTAAGTTCCAATTAAAACCAAAACAGATGGGGTCAAGCCAGCCCAGCTAGATGGAACAGATGTGTTTTCAGGGCTCGGGGAAAAGTCCGGAGGTCTGATATCATGTGAATCTCTGGGGGTAGATCATTCCAAAGGGTGGGTGCCACCACAGAGAAGTCTCTCCCCCTGGGGGTCGCCAACCGACATTGTCTGGCAGACGGCACCCTGAGGAGGCCCTCTCTGTGCGAGCATATTGGCTGGTGGGAGGCTATTGGTAGCAGCAGGTGGTCTTGTAAATACCCCGGCCTTAAGCCATGGAGTGCTTTAAAGGTGGTCACCAACACCTTGAAGTGCACCTGGAAGACCACTGAGAGCCAGTGCAGCTCGTGCAGGAGAGGCGTCACATGGGAGCGTCCTGTTGCTCCCATAATCCCCCGCACGGCCACATTCTGGACCAGCTGGAGCCTCCGGATGCACCCCAAGGGGAGCCTCATGTAGAGAGCATTGCAGTAGTCCAGGCGGGAAGTGACGAGTGCCTGAGTGACTGTGCGAAGGGAGTCCTGATCCAGAAAGGGACACAACTGGCATATCAGGTGAACCTGATAGAAAGCCCCCCTGGCCACGGCCATCATATGCTCTTCTAAAGATAGCCATACATCCAGGTGGACGCCCAGCTTGTGAGCCCTCTCCGTGGGGGACAGTTATTCGCCCCCAATAGTCAGCGATGGCACCAGCTGGCTATATCAGGATGCCGGAAGCCACAGCCACTCGGTCTTGGAAGGGTTGAATTGGAGCCTGTTTATCCCTATCCAGGCCCGCACGGCCTCCAGGCATTTAAATGAACATATGTGGTATTATGGGATGCAAATATGTAACATGTTTAATTCCATGTAACTGATTTTCTATGCAAAGGAGAAGTTATTTTTGTCCTGACCAGTCAACTTTCTCTTGCATTTTATTTGATGTGTTAATTATCAAAAGAACTGAAAGCTGAGAATCAAGATTCTCTAAGATTCTCTCTTAGTCAGAATGTCCTGAATAAATCATAATAAAATGATATTTCTGTATCAGTCTGTTTCATTAGAAAATATGCAAGGCTCGGAAGCTACATTTGGCTAAAAAAGTGAGATCCAAAGATTTTTTTTTCCATAAACCATCAAGTTTATATTAGGAATGCAGATATTCTTCTCATCATTGGCACAACAATACTCATCCTTTATTGATACCTAGATTTTGTTTTAGCATGTAGTAAGAAGACGCTACATTAGGTTTTTGTGGATGGTAATCTGAAGTTATGAATGATAAAATGAAATTATTGAAATTATTAGAAGCAGCTAGATATTTCAGTTGTAAATAATAATTGCTTGTGTATATTTTCTGCATTTCTGAATTGAGAAACTCAAGCTGTAATGAAATAGTAATCACTCTTCTCTCCATTTATCAGATCTCTCCCATTCAGTGAGAAAATGGAAACCAGAAACTACCATTCTCTTCCCTCTTCTTTTCTCAAGTGGGAATCAGAGGTAGCTCTCTTCACTTCTCTTCTCCCTTTGTTTGCCTAGCTCAAAAACTGTGTATGTAAAAAGCCAAGGAAGAACAGTAATTTACTCAGTCATCAAAACCCTTTCTAGTCCAGTTGCTAACAAATGACAGGAATCTCTTTATCACCCAGTCTCATTTTCCACAAGGTCTTCCTCCTCTCCTGATGCATCTAGGAAATCAGATCATCAGCAAATATTTCCACTAAAATTCTAGATTGTGCTCTACTTCAAACTTCCCTATCATATTGTCTTAGTGAGAAGAATTAGTTCAGTTCAGAGCACAAGATCAAAGGCAGCTTCTCCTGGACGAAAAGGAATGATGGAAGGTGAACAGCTGTACAGCACAAGGCAGGAGATATTTTTATTCAAAGGTGAGAATACTCCTATAATCTTGACCCCCATCTTCTTTGATGGTCATGTTGATGGAGGATAGCCAGACATGGTCTCAGGTTGCCAATTTTTTTACTTCTCATCCTACAACTTAACTTAAACAATCTGGAATTCAATAATGGGTACATTAGTAGGAAGGGAGTAGTGATGAAGTAGTATTGCTTCTGCTTGGACACACATGTAGAAAAATTGCCTGAAACCAGCAGAACAGGATCAAAGGCATGTCTTGGAAGTAGAGATTTTGAAAGGCCTTCTACCTTTCCCATCACTCTGCTGTTTTTTTTTTCCACCAGAACCCTTCACTTCCCATTCTCTTGCCCATATTCAAGTGCTGTTGTTTGAGGGAGAAGATCCCAGCATATCTAATCATTGTGAAGTTAATTTGCTTTGAGGGAAGAATGCCCTACTTATATACTGCTGAAATCATTCTACAATAACTATAAGGACTTAATAAATAGGGAAATTTAATATTTTCTTTAATATTTTAGTCTTTAATATTTTAGTTAGTTGCTTCATTTTGTTAGAGCACCTATGTAGAGGTGTGCATTTATATAATATTTTTCACATCACAGCAATAAATTCCTAGTGTACTATGCATTTCGAAGGAGTTTAGCACGCTTTTAAAAGGAAAGAAGGTTATCTACTGCTTTCTTCTTAAGAATTGTTTCTTGTTCAACTCAGGTCGCAACAAAATAATGTAGCATTTGGGGAAAAAGAGACAACCCAGCAATCCAGCACTGGAGGATAAAATGCAAAAGATCTCCACAGCTACTATATATTTTCCTTGGGCACTCAAGTAAGTGGGGACAAAGGTGAACCAAACACTACAAAATACCAACATGCTGAATGTTATAAGTTTGGTTTCATTAAAACTATTTGGCAATTTGCGGGCAAAGAAAGCCACGGTGAAGCTGACTATTGCCAGGAAACCCATGTAGCTCAGGACACAATAAAACATAATTGGTGATGACTCATTACATTTTAAAACAATTACTTCAGGTACTGAATGCATGTCCATATCTGGGAAAGGAGGAGAAATTGCCATCCACACCAGAGAGATGCTTACTTGAAGAAAAGAGCAAGAAAGAACAATAGAGCAAGACAGGCTGTTCCCCACACATTTTTTGAGCCTGGATCCTGGTTGGGTTGCCATAAAAATGAGAACCACAGTGATGGTTTTTGCTAGCACACAAGAAACAGCGAATGTGAAGACAATGCCAAAAGCTATTTGCTGGAGAAAGCATGTTGCCTTCTTTGGTTGGCCAATGAAGAGCAATGCACAAAGGAAGCACAGCACAAGTGAAATAAGTAGCATGTAGGTAAGGCCACGATTGTTGGCTTTCACTATGGGAGTATTGTGGTACTTCAGAAATATTCCTAGTATCATTACTGTTGCCAATGAAAATAAAAGAGCACTGGTGCTTAAACTGATACCCAAAGGTTCTTCATAAGACAAGAAGCTTATAATCTTGGGAATACAGGTGTTCTTATCTTCATTAGCATAGTAATCATCAGGGCACTTGACACAGTCAGCCATGTCTGCAAAATAGAAGTTTTCAAGTAAAATTATAATATATTGACTTTAGGATCTTGAAGGAGGCATGAAAAAAAGTAAGATTTGAAATCTTCTGTGCACATTCATCTCAAAGATGAGTGGCATAATTGCCATGCCAGCAAATGGATTCATTTCTAAGAAGTAAAGAAAGGGGAAAGGATAAAAAATATAGGTCATTGTAAGAGGCAACAGTATTTCAAATGACATTACATCATAAAGTTTAGCTATATCTTTCTTAAAGTCTATTTTTTATTTTTTTAAACACAATGTAAATGTATTTATAAAGTGCAAATCTAATACAGAAGTGGTTAGCAGTGAAGAGCATAGATAGCTCTATGAACATAACAGTGATTGCATTACATATATATATATATATATATATATATATATATATATATATATATATATCTTGCATGAATATTTCTTTTGAAAATAAATCATATGCTCTATCTATACATATTTACTCACCTTTGCGATAGGATATTGATTCTCTGGGGCATGTAATACAATCATAACAACAGAAAGGTTTCCCTTCTTTCCCTTTTTTTCTAGTTCCAGGTTGGCAAAAAGGATTACAGAGAGAAAGAGGCAATGCCTGTCCATTAATAAAGAAAGAGCAAGGTAATTATGGGGCATCAAATTTCTAATTGTGTTATTAAAATATGTGGTGCAAAGGTCATCATAGTTAGGAAGACAGTAGTGAATACATTCTTGCAGGAACCAGAAGTTGTGGCTTCTCTGTTGTAGCTCCTGCCCTTTAGAATATTTTCCCATCAAATCTCACATTGTTTTACAATGCTGTTAAGACATGGTTGTGTGCCTAGGCCTCAGGCTCTGCTTCCTGAGTGTATTACATTCCATAGCAATAACTTCACTTAGTCTGATGTATATATGTATGTACCTATACACACACACACACACACACACACACACACACACACACACACACACTGCTCTGGGTCACTTGTTGAAATGGGTGGCTATAAAATCTAAGTAAATACAATAAACAAATAAAAATATTAAACAAGATTTTACTTTCCATTTGTTTCTCTTTTTTTCCAGCTATTTGAGAACCAGAACTGCCACGGAGTCCCTCCAAAACTTGGAAAGAAATTGTAATAATTAATGTGAAAGAACAAGAAAATTATTAAATCCATTGGACATTATCATGTTATTTCAAATAATATTTACCTATCGAATTGAAATTTTGATTAATATTAATGATATTGGAATTAAAAATAATTAATTTAAATTCTCCTTTTATTTGTATGTGGGACTTCAGAATGCCCCAAAATAATGAATCACCATATGTAATTTCCAATGAGCAGTAATTTTTCAGCCATAGAAGTTGAAGTTGCATATACATGTTTGTGCATAAGCGCACAAACATGCCTACCGTCCCTGTCCTACTGTCCCCATTTATTCATATCCTTATCCTGTATTAATAATAATGTTTATACTTATATCTGTTATCTTATATGCATTTGACAAATAAATAAATAAAATAAAATAAAATAAAAATAAATGCATGGAATGGAAAACAAGTATTATTTTGTAGGTAATTTTATTCAGTTTAACATTACCCATGTAACAAATATATCCTTGTATCTAATTATTCATATAGGTTGAGACATATGTGGTAGGAACTAGTGGTTGAAAGGCTACTGATAATCATTATGTCAGCATATATTAGCTGCCTCCAAAAGTCACCAAGAAATCGGCTAAATATAAAGAAACTCTAATGGGATATCTAATGGGCATATCAAAAAAATTGAACATAATTGAATTCTTTAAAGGACACCCTCTCTTATCATTTCTATAGCAATGACAAGCAGTTTCATATATTTTTTATTTATTATATTAAATTATATGCTACCCAAATCACTGTCCAGTGTGATGATGAACTGTTCTATTAAAGGATTGATTCTAGTCTGTGACAGAGATTCTAACCAAGTTTGATATGAATTTTTTTTGTCTAGTTAAACCAAGTTCTGATAAGAGAATTAGCCATCTTCAGAACTGAAATTTCTTGCTGAGTCTTACTATTAAGACTGATAGTGTTTAGAGAATATTTCTCTAACCAGTTTGAAGGATGAAACGCTTTGAAAACGCTTTGAATCAAACAGAAATATATTTTAAAGAATATTCTTCATATTCAGGTTTAATAATTCTGTAACGGAAATTATTACATTTTACTGCATTCTCGTTACTCCATTTTATCGTATTATTCCATTTGTGGAAAAAAATCTATGTGCTTTCTTTTTCATTGACATTTCTTTTTCTCCATTGAATAAAAACTACTCCTTGATGATGTGATGTCATTGGAAGGAACCTTAAACTCAGGGGAAGAATTTTTGGCTCCATTGACAAATGAAAAAAGCCACACTTTATCTCGTATATTCCACCAGTTAGTTGCCAAGGATATCACAAAATAATTTTGGGAGAAAAAGTTAGAAAAGCATTAACTGAATCAATAATCAATTCAGACAGACCTATCCTCTCCTATCCCTCAAAAATTGCCATCTGAGATTTCAGATTCCCCTGCCCTTTAAAACCTCTTTTACCCTGAGATCTGTCAAGTTTCCAAAAATCTGTAAAGACATAACTTTTCCTCACAAGCTTGGAGTGATTTAAAGGTGAAGTCCAGGCAAGGTATACAGTATTGTATAATAGATACGGGTGGCTAGACAAAGCTTTTAAATAAATAAATAATTTTTCATTAGAGAAAATTCAATTAATCAATTTCAGTTGACTTACTAATCATATATTGTAATAATTATCACAATAATTATTACAATAATAATAATCATCACAATAATTCTGATGTAGAGAATATCTGAGATTTATAGAAACATTACCAGCCCATTAAATGTAGTCCTTGAATACAGAGATAACCAAAGAGGAAAAGAGAGAAAGAAAGAGACAAGTCCTTGTCATTCATATTGCTGAAGTATGACTATGGGAAATATATAAAATATTTTCAGTTAATTCCTACCTGGTTAAACCAGCTGTGCCATACTATTGCATTTTCGTTAATAGTGAATGCTTTCTCTGGAGGAGATTGAGGATCCATTTTTCCAACTTTCACTAGAGTGAATGATTGATTGGGAAATGTAACCCAGTTGATGATGTCAAGTTCTTGAACTAGCTTCCTATTCTGATCAAAGAAAATTCTTTCACCAGCACTGTTGTTAAATGATACAGATTTCATAAAATGGGATAACTAGATCAGAAAATAAAATATTACACATTTATATTTACTGCTGTATTATTGCTATTATTATTATTTGTAATATAGCCATTATTTGTAGTTCTTGATTTATGACCAGAATTGAGACCAGAGGTTCCATTACAACTCCACAAGGGAAGTTATTAAATGATTTGCATCTTATTTTACAACTTTTTTTGTTGTTCAAAGCACCATACTTGTTAAGTAAGTCACCTGATCAATAACCAAATTCATCTTCTCCCACTTTGCTTATTAGAACCCACCTGAAAAAGTCACCAATGACAATCACATAATCCTGGAATGTGTTACCTATGGGATTTACTTAGACTGCCCACTCCAAAAGACTCTGGGCTGCTTACAACATAACTAGTACTTAACTAAAACAATTGAAAATATAAAAACAAAATATAACAGCTCAAAAAAGAGAGTAACCATAACAGTAAAAAATTGGCATACACACTAACACCAGACCTAGTTGAAAGCCAGGTTTCAAGGACATTTTAAGACTTACATACAGGGTCATTGTAAGTATCTTTTAAATCTTGTGTCTTTCTCAATAATCTAGGGCAGTGATGGCTAACCTTTTTTCCGTCGAGTGCCAAAAGCGGGGGGAGCATGGGGGGTCATGGGTGCCTGTGCTCACATCCATAATTCAATGTGTCCTACCCTCCCGCACATGCACACATGCCCCCCCACACTTCCCCTGCTTTTGCCACGTGATGGCACGGTGGGCCCAGTAGGCCTGTTTTTCCCTCTCCCCAGGCTCCAGAGGCTTTCTAGGAGCCTGGGGAGGGCAAAATCAGCCTTCCCCATCTCCCCGGAGGCCTTCCGGAGACTGGAAACAGCCAGTTTCCTGACTTCCAGTGGGACCGGAAGGCCTGAAAATCAGTTGGCTGGTGCACGCATGCGCACTGGAGCTGAGCTAGGGCAACACTCGCGTGCCCACCTATATGGCTCCACGTGCCACCTGTGGCACCCATGCCATAGGTTCGCCATTATGGATCTAGGGGAATAGTCTGTGATGCCCTAATTCTAACCACTGTTGTGGCACAAAATCTAACATATTTTCAATAGATCTTTTATATAAAGTCGTCCACAGCTGTGGACATCTCCTTACTCATCAAAGATGAGTACTCCTTACTCATCAAAGATGCCATTGAATGAGAACAAATAGAATAGGATAGAATAGAATAGAATAACAGAGTTGGAAAAGACCTTGGAGATCTTCTCGTGAAACCCCCTTCTTGGGCAGGAAACCCTACACCACTGCAGACAAAAACATCCCAATGGTATTTTATTTGGTCTTGAGGACACAAATGAAACTGATGACATTACAAAGGTATACAACATCACCAATAAATGTCAGACACCAACCATCTCTCCTGAGGAAATCATTGATGTTTCCCGCGATGGACCTGAGTTCAGGTACAGTGACAGCTCAGTGGCTCCACACTTCTGCAGAGTTGCTTGCAAGAATAAGACCAGCAAATGCAAATTCATACATAGTGTCAACTCAATTGCCAGAAGCAACACCAACCATAACAAACTTCACTCAAGGCCTGACCTATCCACACTAGTCCATGAATATGTGCTGAACTCAAAAAATGCCAAGTTCAGGGAGAATCTGATATACTTTGACTACCATGCTAACTGCATTAAAAGTAAGAACAATGGCCCATATCTCAACAACCACCACCCTAAAAACCAATACTAGTCATGCACACCCCTAACATCCTCAAAATTCACTGCCACAGGGCTTTAATGTAAGTTACTTAATGCAAGAAGCCTCGTAAACAAAATACCAGAATTCCTCCTCTTACTAAATATAGCTATATTTGACATTATATTGGTCGGCGAGACATGGCTGAATCCATTCCTTCCAGACCCATTACCACAATAAGAGACTATCATGTTTACCAGTCCGACCATGAAATCCGTAGAGGGGATGGTGTTGCCATCATCTAGAAAAAAAATCCCTAAATCTAAAAAATATTTAAGTTACACAGGAACTTGCTTTTCCTGAGACCATCATATGTGAGCTTTCCCTAAACACCATATTTTGCTTCTTACTTAGTTACAGAGCCCCTGATTACAACCTTGTACATGTGAATAAACTAACTTCATTACTAACATTGGCAGCCTCCTGCCTGCACCCCCTTATCTTTCTTGGATACCTCATTCTACGTCTTATTAATTGGACCCTAAATGAATGTACAACAGAACCAATACATACAACCATGTACAATGCCGTTACTAATCTGGGATTGGATCAACTTGTAACAAACAACACACATTGCCCCACATTTCCCAATCGTACCACAACTAATTACAATGATCTACTACATGTCGATGAAAAAGCATTACACAACCTATTGGTATTATGGAGTATGTACCTACTTCTTAAAAAAGCTCTCAACCACCATAGCAGAACCTCTTAGCATCATCTATGAAACATCTTTCAGAACCAGCGCCTTGCTAACTTATGGCCACTAGCCATGGTCATCCCTATCTTCAAAAAGGGAAGGGAAGGGATCTGCACTTACTTGGCATCCAGAAAGGGAGATCCCAGTCTAGTTGAAATTTACAGATCAATCTCATTATGTTGTGTCACCTGGAAAGTCATGGAATCAATCATAAATCAATCCATTACCTTGTACTTAGAGACAAATAACCTACCCTCTAACAAGCAGTTTGGCTTCAGAAAAACATTGTCCTGCAATCTGCAACTTTACACTGCAAAAGCATATAGACTTCACAACTTGACCAGGGTAAAGCAATAGGCGCAATTTATATAGACTTCTGTAAAGCCTTTGATTCAGTGGTACATGACAAACTACTAAAACTAAAACCTTATGGCATTTCAGGATGCCTGCTTAAGTGGATAGCTGTGTTCCTATCAAACAGGCAACAAGTAGTCAAAATAGGAAACGCCATATCAAACCCTGCACCTGTTAACAGTGGTGTTCCCCAAGGAAGAGTTTGAGGATCCACACTCTTTATACTTTACATAAATGACTTTTGTGATCATATTATAAGCAACTGTGTTCTCTTCGTTGATGATGTAAAACTACTCAACACCACAGACAATACTGCTACCCTACAAAAAGATCTTGACTATGGGTCAGAATGGTCAAACAACTGGCAACTTCAAATCTCAACCAACAAATGCTCTATTTTACACATTTGCAGAAAAAATCAGAACACAAACTACAAGCTGGGCAGATATGATCTCATAGATGAACCTCACTCTGTCAAGGACCTTGGAGTACTCATCTCAAATGATCTAAGTGCCAGAGCTCACTGTAACAGCATTGCCAAAAAGGCATTATGAGTTGTTAACCTAATCTTGCATAGCTTCTTTTCCAGTAATACTGAACTCAAACTAGGGCATGCAAAACTTTTGCTACATCAATTCTGGAATACAACTCATCTGCCTGGAACCCACATTGCATATTGGACATTAATACATGTCAGGGTGGCATTCAAACCCTGTTCCCCTCCTGGGGTAATTGCTCTTAATTAGAGGTGGATCGTGGCCTTTCTCTGGAAGCATACTTGATAAGCAAAATAAATCCGAGATATATTCTAAGAAACTCATTTTATTGTAAAGAAAATAAAAAAACTCTTACTAGCTAATTAATTACATTTTGGCAGCATTCCTGCCGGACCTCTTGGCAAGAGAACAAAAGAAGGATGAAAAAAGGAATGTGGAGGATGTGCAGTTAGCTTTGAGAGATAAGAGTTTTGAGCATCTATGGCAAATGGCAGAGTTCAAGCACAGTTGGTAAATTAAAAAAACGCAGTGACAATACAATTGAACAAGTTCAGAGGTACTGTATTTCATGAGAAGAGTCCTCCACTCTTCTGCTTGCAACAGAATATCTTATGCCACCAGGCTTGAAATTTTGGGCTTAGACAACTTAGAACTTCACCATCTTTGGTTCGACCTAAATGTAGTACATAAAATTATCTGCTACAATGTCCTACCTGTCAATGAATACTTCAGCTTCAACCACAACAATACACAAGTCCACAATAGATACAAATGTATGGTAAACCGTGCCAAACTTAATTGCAGAAAACATGACTTCAGTAACAGAGCTGTTAATGCCTGGAATGCACTACCTGACTTCCCCAAACTCCCAGAACTTAAGCCTTAGGCAGTGTACTGACAACCTCACCCCATTCCTAAGAGGTCTTTAAGTGGTGTGCATAAGCACACCAGTGTGCCTACCATCTCTGTCCTAATGTTCCCTTTTATTTGTATCCATTTCATATATTCATAATCATGTTTACACTTATATCTGTTATCTAATACATGCTTGACAAAATAAATAAATAAATAAAAATTAAAAAATGTTTCTTTCTAAAAGATTTTAGAATTGTAAGTCACATTACTGAGACCTTGATGTTAATGTACAAAAGTAAAGTGTCAACATATGAAAAACAAACATACAAACAAAAATGCTTGTGTTTTTGCTTTCCTCTTAATCAAGAAATACTTTTGAAAATATTGAGATAGTGATGCTGTACAAATCCCATATTGAGTCATCTTTAGAGTAGAGTAGAGTAGAGTAGAGTAGAGTAGAGTAGAGTAGAGTAGAGTAGAGTAGAGTAGAGTA
>WNWU01013525.1:4786181-4797092 GCA_012654045.1 Ptyas mucosa
GGGGGGGCAGAAGATGATTTCATAAACCTTTAGGTGACCTGAGTTGTATGCCATATATATTTGGGCAAGTATTTTAGTTGTAAACAATTTAACTGTTGCTGGGATATAATTTGTCCCTTGTTGCTTATGGAACTTAATTATTGCTTGTGTGTTCTTTTGGACAGTGACTTACCTGGGATGTCTATTTTCTTGAGGCATGAAATTACTGCACACAAGTGTAACATTTCACCTGTTCCAATTCATGGGAATCCATTGTCCATTTTTTACTTTTATCTTTTGTTAAAAAAACCTAGAACTTTAAATTTATCATAATTATTTATTGTTTCTCGTTATAGTAGGATGCCAGGATTCCCAGTGTCCACTTTATGCCTGCAAAAGATAAGGAAAAGAGAACTGCATGGTCAGCATAAAGTAAAATTGTGAGATTAGTTTAGTTTAGGAGCATAGAAATCCACTCTTGGAAGATTTAATTAGAGAGTTGATGTATATGCTAAAAAGCCGTAGTGCAGGGATGAATCCTTATTTCACCACCTTGTCAGTCTGGATAAAGTCATAAAGGCCCATCCCTGATTGCATCTTTATTGTATAGCCCAGTGGTTCCCAAACTGTGCGCCGCGGCTCCCTGGGGAGCCGCGCTATCGTCATAAGGGCGCCGCGAAATATTCCGCCCGCTGGGTCTAACGCTGATGCGCCATTTCTGAAACGTCTAGTGCGCATGCGCAGTTGCAAGTCGGATTGCTATGGGAGCCGCGAACCGAAAAGGATTGGGAACCTCTGGTATAGCCTATGAATAAGGAGCAGGAGTCTTTTATCTATTTATAACTTAAATGCTTCAGTTGTTGTTCAGGTTGTTGTTTGATGGAAAAATTGCATTGCAGTATGACAGATACATAGTTGTTGTGAATATTGCATCCCAGAGTAATGTTGGGTAGCATTCTGAAATTTTCACTAATTTCTTTCACAGTGAAAGTCAAAACTAACATGTGCTGATAATTAATCATTGCTACAAAAAAAAAGTCTTCATTTTTTTATTTCAGCATTTGAAAGATGTTCTGTTCACTACTATAATGTCAGCTTGCTAATATTGTTAATTGCAGTTTTGTTTCTTGTTCTTTAAAATATTGGGAGATGTTGATGAAGAAAGTAATTGTTCTTTTATTTATTTTTTAAATAATATTTATTGAAATTCCAACATTTAAAAACACAATACAAAAAATAAAACACAGAGAGAAAAGTAAAGAAAAAACAGAAAATCAACCTAACAAAAATTTTCCACTAATAACAGCTTTTCTATATTGGTATCTCTATCATAATGTACATATTTGCAACATTTCTAATTCTATATATCTTTTTCTTAAATTACATCCTTATTTATGTTTAGTTACTTCTATTCGTAGATCAATTTCATATCATATATTTCTTCAACAATTTTACCTTCTACATATTATATTTAACAAGTTATCTCTTATTTTTTCCATTTCCTCTCAAGCCAGGAATAGCATCTGTTCCAAATTTGATAGTACTTGGTTTCCTCCCTCTCCTTCATTTCCATAGACAATCTGTCCATTTCTGCACAATCATAGATCTTTTTATTATTATTATAATTTGGTCTAGAAGAATATCTGGTTGTTTCTAGTTCTGTGCTAGGACAATTCTACTTGCAGTTAGTATGTGTATTATTATATACTGTAATTTTTTCTCCATTTTCCCTTCAAGAATACCAAAGAGAAAAAGTTATGGCTTCATTTCTATTTTCTATTCTGTTATCCCCTCCAGCCACTTTTTTATCTTACACTAGTATTTTCGGATTTTAGGGAAGGTCCACCACATGTGATAGAATGTTCCTTGTTTATGACCGCACCTCCAGCATTCTGGGGACCTGTTCAAGAACATCTTGGCCAATCTCACTAGTGGCAGATGCCATCAATAAAACATTTTATAGAGATTCTCCTTGTAAGCAGCTGACATCGTTAGTTTGTAGTTCCACAATCTATCCCAGTAATTGTTCTTTTAATATGTAGCATGCTTGAGATATAATTTTTTTCTCCATAAACAGCAGTCACTTTTTGAACATAAGCCATAGTAATCTGAACTGGATTCCTGGCCCATCTAGTCCAGCAGTATGTTCTCACAATGGTCAACTAACTATACAAGGAAGCACATTACTTCTCAGAGACTTTTACTCTTTGATCAAGGATAATAACCACTGATACTAATGTCTTCTATGCATTGGTCAAACAATTTTGGAGACAGCCAGTCTAATAACTAGCAGCACATATTATAAAATTTACCATATTTTTCGGTGTATAAGACGCATCTTTTTACCCCCCCAAAAGAGGGTGAAAATTTGGGTGCATCTTATATGCCAAATGTAGCCCCACCCACGCACCGGCCCCACCCTTCTGCCTTTTTTGGGCAGTTCCAAGCAGCGGGGATCTGGGTCGGGGCACAGCCTGAGGAACAAACCTCTTCGAGATTGTTGGGGGGGGGGGAATCCACCCAGCAACTTCGGGAAACAAGGCAGGTGCCACAATTTCCGGATGGTCACCCCTCTAGCCACCCAGCTCAGGGCAGACAATGTTCACAATCACTTCACTCCCTAGCAATGTGAGGAGCCGCTGCCACCACTGCCTAAACTTGAAGATGTCACTTTTGCAGCAACTGCATCAGGAATATCAGACAAGACAAGACAAGACAAGACAAGACAAGACAAGACAAGACAAGACAAGACAAGACAAGACAAGACAAGACAAGACAAGACAAGACAAGACAAGAAGACCATGAATAGCCAAAGCTCTGTCACTTAAATATTTTTGATATCACACCAACCCTCTTCTGGAATATTCCTGATGCACTTGCTGCAAAAGTGACATCTTCAAGTTTTACAGCTGATTAAGCGCTCTCTTTTATTCAGCTCAGGTCTCAACAGAATAATGTAGCATTTGGGAGCAAAGATACAACCCAGCAATCCGGCACTGGAGGATAGGATGGAGAAAATCTCCACAGTAACCATATATTTTCCTTTGGTGCTCAGGTAAGTTGGAACAAAAGTCAGCCACACACTGCAAAACACCAGCATGCTGAAAGTGATGAATTTGGTTTCATTAAAAGTGTCTGGCAACTTCCGAGCAAAGAAAGCTACAGTGAAGCTGGCAATGGCCAGTAAGCCCAGATAGCTCAAAACAAGATAGAACATGATGGGTGATGATTCATTACATTGAAGGACAACTTCTTCACTCCTCGAAAGCATGTCAGTTTCTGGGAAGGGGGGTGATGTTGTCAGCCACACAACACAGATGCCTACTTGAAGAAAAGTACAAGAAAAAACAATGGAGCTGGCCAGTCTTCTCCCTGTCCACTTCTTCATCTTGGATCCTGGCTGTGTGGCCATGAAAGCCATAACTACAATAATGGTTTTTGCCAAGACACAAGAAACTGCCATGGTGAAAATGACCCCAAAAATAGTTTGACGGAGGAGACATGTTATTATTACTGGTCTGCCAAGGAAGAGTAATGAGCAAAGAAAACAGAGCAGAAGTGAGATGAGCAGAAGGTAGGAAAGGTCACGATTGTTTGCTTTCACTATGTGAGTATTGTGATGCTTCCAAAATGTTTTCAAGATCTGAAGAGTAGTAGCAGACAACAAGACTGTACAAGTGGCTATGCTGATAACCAGTGGTTCTTCATAGGACAAATAGCTAATGACCTTTGGAAGACATCCATTCTGTTCCTTGTTTGCATACTGATCTTCTGGGCATTTGAAACAATTGTCCATATCTGCAAAATGTCACAAAATTAAAAGGGAAAAAGTAATAATGTCTCTGTTTTTATTCCCTTCTATTAACAGTATAGTAGCAGTGGAGATTCTTTTTTTTAAAGGTGAATTGGAAAGGACATAATAGTTGGCCTATTATTTATTGTGAACAAAGGACGTCACTTTTTGTGTGGTGAATTGTCTCTGGTTAATCTGACTGAATATTAAACCCTATAAATTGTGGCATCTATCAATATGTTCTTACAAATTTGAGGCACAAATTTATAGAACATGTAGAAAACTTTTACTGTTTACATTATTTTCAGATCTGCATGGAGACCAAGTAGTTATAAAGAATGTCTTTTTTTAAAGAAACTATTATAAAAGATAAAGACAAAAAAATGGTATTTATGAATAATACTGTGAAAAGTATCCATTCTACAAAGCAGAATGGAAAGAATGAATGATGTTTCCTGGGCAATATGGTTTCAGTAGTTGTAAAACTTAGATAGGAGCCAAAGATAGTTGAATGTCTCCTAGCCAAACCTGTTCTGTCCTCCTTCCTCACACAGGCAAATGTAATACCAAGCACGCCTGCCAATATTTTATTAGGTAAACAGATTAGAATTCCTGGCAAACCAAGGTTTTGGCAACAAACTGCCGAATGCCTGCCAAGACCATTTTCACTCCCATAAAGCAGAAGAGTACTTATCTTCAGTCCATTCCAGGAGCAACAAATTATCCATGAGACAAGAGTTTAGTCAATGTTCAGTCCAAAATATATCAAAGCCGAATTTCAGAGATCACGATGTGACTTTCAGGGTTTAACTTTGTCTGCCATAAAGCCTGAAGAGCAATCCCACCCACTTTTATTCCTGGTGGGGCGTGGATCAGTGACTCAGCTCAATCTCTGGCCCTCCCATGCTTCTTCCATTGCTGCACATGCTTCTCCCTTCGACGCTGCCTGGGATCAAGTCAGGATTCATCATCCTCGCTCCCTATCAATTGGTGCTCTGATATGCCTTCCTCCTGGCATATCCCAGGCTGTTCCTCCTGGCATTTGGATGGAACCTGAGGCATTGCCAGAAAGGAGGGTCCTGGAGAGGGAGGCCTTGTCAGTTCCTCCCCATCACCTTCTGAGTCCTCCTCCTCTGTTAGGACAGGCTTGGGAGTCAGGGTCACAAAAAAACCCTGCCCATTTTGCTTGTGTTTATGCCTAGATCTGGGGGGGGGGGGTATCTTGGACCCATTCTATTGGTTATCTAGAAAACAAAAATATATCTTCTAGTAAACTTAATTAATAAGTGATCCAAGCATGTTAAACAGCTTTTTGACTTTACATTTTATTGTCTCAACTCACATGCAGGACACAGTAGAGATAACAAGGTGTGGATATTCATATTATAAGAAAGGTAGGAAACAGATATAGAAAAACACATTATATTAGTATCCATTTGTTTGTGTTGTTGTTCTTGTTCAGCTTCTTTATCTTTTAGCTACAACCTCACCTGTTTTGTTAGATATCCACCCTTTTGGACAAGGCACACAATTGTAACAACAAAATGGTTCTCCCTCCCTTGTCTCCTTCTGATAACCAGGCTGACAATTGGCATTACACACAGAGATAGGTTGTGTCTGTTGGCAAGATAAGATGAAGAGGATCATACTCAAAGATTTAGTCTCAGAAATATTAATGCTTGGGTTACAACATGGCATCCAGTGACATTTTCTAATTTCTAACTAGATTAATTCTTGGTGAAACATTTTTCAAGATGAAATAAAACATGTTTCTTTAATATTAAATAATTGATTTAATTGAGATTTCTACAGCTTGGGGAAAAGTGTGAATTTTGTGAGAGGGAGATAATCCTGTTTCAGAAAGTCCAGTTCAATATTATCAAATTTATAAATGATGTTTTTCACATAATGGAAATTCTGATTTTGAAATTCTGAATTATCAATTGAGAATTCATAATATGCTGGAACATAAGACTACTTCTGGCCAACCCTGACCAAGTAAAAATTTAAGGGTACTTAATTAAATTTTCTAAATCCTTTTCTTTAACTGGCTGCATATGGAAGAAAATCCAGAGAACTCTGATCAAAAACAGATGCCATTCTTTGGAAGAACTGATACTAGGCCCTCTGTGGAAGGGAATATATTTCAAGCTAAATTCACTGGAATTAATGGCAGGAGGTTCAATGAAAGAATCAAACAGCTGAAGATTTACAATGTAGGGTAATAAATTGTTATTTACCTGGTTAAATCCATGATGCCATACTATCTCCTCTTCCTTAATGATAAGTTGTTTGTGTGGAGGTGCCCATGGATCCATCCTTCCAACTTTCAGTCCAATGAAAGATTGGTTTGGAAATGTGACCCAATTTATGATTTCAAATCCTGCAAGCAGAGATCCCTCCTGGTCAAAGGAAATTTTATCTCCAGCACTGTTGTTAAATGATAATGTTTTCAGAAGTAAAGAAAGCTTAATTGGGGAAAAAAGGCAAAAGTGATTGAGGTTTTCATGGTTTCAGTTCTGGTTTCAGGGACATTTTAAAGAAAGCTAACCTGAAATTAAAATAGTCATGTCAGCATCACACATAATTCCTTTATTTGTATAAATCTTCTTAAATCATTACTTTTCCGTTCATATTTTAAATAGCTTTATTTTGTAATTGGTTAACTTTGGATTTGAAACCAAAGCATGAGAATTTTGGGAAAAAATAAAAAAACAACAAATTTATTTGTCATTATATCCCATATACTGTATACATATATGTATATATTATTGTATATCTCATAGATCGATGTTTTTCTCTTTGTTAAGTGAAATTTTAATCATTTTATGGAAATGAATTCAGGGTGGCAGTTAAAAGTAGATGCTCAATAATTATACTAGCCAAGACTGATAGGTACTGCAACTCTGCAAAATCAAAAGTACTGCACATCATTCTTTTTTACAATGTTGTGTCATTACCTGCCAGAGCTGATCATTCAAATATTTTCTTCTCTTCCTTTCATCCATTGCCTTGTGTCTGTAGCTAGATGAGCTGATGGCATGTAAGGCATGAGCCGCCGCATATACAGCATTGTAGATGCTATAGCTTTGGCCTGTGATTCTCATTGGAAAGACATGCTCAGGAAGGCTCTCCAGTTTTTCTTTCCCTGTGCAGGCATCCCTATTCTTAGGATGGAACCTAGAGTCCTGGAATGGACAGTCAAATGTCCGAGCCCAGAAATCTTTGATAAAACCATCTCCTTCTGAATTTAAAGGGTTTCTGTTCTGGAGAAATTGCTGGAATCCCTGGATTTCCTCAGAATGAACTGTAAATGAAAATGAACCGTGGAATTCGAGTACAGGCCTCTCAGAAGCTGCAATGATGTTTTTCAGTTCCATCCCAGCAGTCAGAAGCCAAACATGGCCTTTAGGCTTTTCTACCACATACTCAAATTCAGAAGACAGCAACCATCTCAAAAAGATCATGGAACGCATGTCTCCACTGAAAACCAGCACATTGGTTTTGCTGTTCATGGCTTCATAGTAAGACTTTTCTAAACATTTTTTGCGGTTTACACCATAACACAAAATGAATGTATAGACATTTGCAACACAGATACCATTTTTTTCTAATTCTGGAATGATGACATTCATGATGCTCTCTAAATGCATCCCATTGGCAATAAGGAATGAAATCCAATTCCAGTTGAAATGCTGAAGTAACTTCATAATCCCTCTATACTGATAAAGTACATTTGGAGTCATCTGATAGTAGTAAAGAAGATGGTCCTTTTCTGTCACCACCATTCCAGAGCCGTATATGAACTGAAAAGACATTCAGATAAGAAATAGTGTTTGTGAAAAGGTTATGAAGGCCCACTATTTCAATAAGGTATGGAAAGTGGGACTTATTCAGTTATATAATTTCTGATTGATTTTTTATTCAGCATTAAAAATCACTACAATTTACTATTTTTAATGTGGCTATTACTGATTATAAGATATGTATTTTGAAATCCAGTTTGTCATCACGGTCAGATGGTCATGGATAGTGGGGATCTGCAAATCCTGGCCCATACTTCTTCGTTAGGATACTTCGTTCGTATTGGCCCTACGGGCAGGGGTGAAATCCGGCAGGTTCTGACAGGTTCAGGAGAACCGGTAGCAGGAATTTTGAGCTGTTCAGAGAACCAGTAGCAGAAATTTTGAGTAGTTCAGAGAACTGGCAAATACCATCTCTGGCTGGCCCCAGAATGAGGTGGGAATGGAGATTTTGCAATATTCTTCTCCAGGAATGGGGAGGGAATGGGGATTTTGCAGTATCCTTCTCTTGGAGTGGGGTAGGAATGGAGATTTTGCAGTATCCTTCCCTGCCATGCCCAGCAAGCCACACCACACCATGCCCACCAAGCCATGCCCACACCAACCAATGAAGAAGAGAAATGGCCATTAAGGTTGCACTGAAACTGGGGTAACCGAAGAAGAAATACTAATGAGCTGGAGCAGTTCATGAACAGAGGATTGGAACTGGGTGATACAATTTTCAAAACTGGCATGGAGATAGATTATAGACCCAAAAGAGAAATGAAATTTTAATGCAAGACTATGAAGTTTTAAAATATAGAATGACCAGACTGTACTGCAGTACTGTAAAAGGGATTTTAATTTGCTGATAATATTGTTTAACTACTTTAAAAAATTGTATTAAAGAAAAATGGACTTTTTGATCTTTTGACAATTAGCTGTTATATCTTCCACTTCGTTTTAGTGTTGGAATTTAGAGCTGGGATCCCCCTACTGGTGAAAAAAGATACTATACTACTACATGGTTGGAAAAGATCTTGACAGGAAGCCAGAATTGATAAGAAGAAGGGTAACAAAGTGAAAGGCAAACAACACTTGGAAGGCCATCTTTTTGTTTTTTGTTTTTTGTTCTACATCTATTTGCTTTTGGCTGTTTGGGAGTAACTAGTGAGCCTATTGAAGATATTCAAAGTAGTGTGGATTATAAACAATAAGAATTGCCCTCAAAACTGAACATTTGACTTTGTGGATTAATGTGACATGGAAAAATTTGGTGGGCCATTTTGGATTACAAATACTGTTGGATAGAACATTTTATGAGGCAAGAAAATAAAAATTCATTCTTACAAATTTAGATGACTCAGAGGGAGTAAATTGGCAGATTTGGTGGACTATAAATATTGTAGATTCTGAAGAACAGTTCTGGGACTGAGCAAATTCTTCTAACATTGGATTTTTGATGTTCTGGACAATTGAGACATTGGGATTTTGGGATTTTGGTGGATTATTAATCTAAGTAATCTTTAGTCAATTAAATTAAAGCAAAATGTTACAACAGGGAAAAACAAATACATTTCAAAAAGAAATACTATCGAAGCTTCAATGTATTCAGTAAACTATGACAAGGAACCATAGGGAGATGAAGAAACAGATATATGATACAGATGGGACACTAGGAAACCCTCAGCAAATGACAATGAAAAATGAACAAAAAAAATCAGAAAATAGAGGAGAAATTAGAAGGAGCAGTAGAAAGAATAGAGGAGATAAATCAACAAATGACACAAACAGATAAAGATACAGAAGAGATAGTAAAAATTCTTGAAATGGAACAGGTGGATTACTTTTTAAGAGGTCAGAATATAGAAGAGGACAAAGAGAAAGATTTCCAAGAAGTGATGAAAGAGTTATTGATGGGTGTTCTAGAGATTTGACAGAGAGGTAGATCTAGAGGCAGATGAAATACTTACACTAAATATGAGTGATGTAAGGGAATACAAGATCCAAGGGAAGAGCATGGGACCATTTGGCAAAAAGTCAATAAGAGTTGAAATACTAAAAAGGGCAAGAGATGATGGATAGATACAGTATACTTCTTAATGTGGGATTTGCATTATTAAGGGTTAGAAAATAAAGGGTTAGAAAATAAAGGTAGAAATTAAAAATTGGAAAAATATTATTATGTAATATATACTGCTACATAATATAATATATTATAATTAGTATGTATACATAAATGTTAGAAGTTGAAAGATTATTACTATATATATCTAAATAGTATTATTATTGTTATTAGTATTATGTATAAAGTAAATTGACCAAGGCAATATACACTGTTCACTAAGCACTTATGTATGTCAAAGAAAAAGCTGTAAATAAAATTATAAAAAAGAGATGTATTTTAAAATCAGTTAAATATATTTCAGTCCACAAGTTACTCCATCAGTTGTATCACTTGATCATCACAAGTGCAATGTGATATAGTTGACCTGTAACCAGTAATGACATTAAATAAAAATCAATAACTACCTTTTTGAACATTCTTGTAAAACTGAGAATATAGTTTTGATGGAGCTATCCAAAATATACAGGTAGAACTATAGTAGACTTTAAACTCTTATAGATAAATTTGGTGGTCCAATGAATACGTCCTTTTCCTTCTCCTCCTTTTCCTACTCCTGCTCACTTCTTCTGTCAAGAGCAGCCTTGGACAATATGTGTAGGCATGAAAAAGCTCTAATACATTTTCTATCTCATTCTCTACATATAAATATCCTACCTGTGGAATCTTATAGATGCCTAAAATATTGGGTTTCTGATAGGAACGTTCAGAAGTCAGATCTTCAGTTACTGCCAAGAGAGTATCCTGCATGCCACACTTGTAGTTGGGCAGAAGCTTGTTTTTCGAAGAGAGAAATTGTATTGCAGCATGATAGGTCCATTTGGAACTTAAATAGCTCTCATAAATATTGAATCCCAGTGTAATATTTGGTAACATCCTGGGGTTTTCGTTGATTTCCTTTACGGCAAAGGCCAAAGCTAAGATTTGCTGGTAATTCTCTGTCACTACACTGCACAAAGATTTTCATTAGATGATGTTAGCATTGGACAGATTTTCAGTTTGGTATTTTATTGCCTGCTTGCTGTTTTTCATTGTAATGTTTTCTTCTTCATTAAAATATTTTAGGTATTGATTAAGAAGGAAATTGTTCCTCAATATGGAATATATTTGAGAATGAAATTTCCTAATAGTTTACCAGATATCTCTTCCTTTACGAGTAGTGTGATTAGCCTAGATTTGCTTAAATTATTATTATTATTATTATTATTATTATTATTATTATTATTATTATT
>WNWU01013525.1:4797102-4817510 GCA_012654045.1 Ptyas mucosa
TTATTATTATTATTATTATTATTATTATTATTATTATTATTATTATTATGGGGAAAATGCAAATCTTGGAAATGTAAGTGGGAATCTCACAGACTGACTTAGTAAGCTTGTGTAAACAGATATTTGCAGGGGGATGTTATGTCTGAGTTGAATAGGCCACTGTCTAGTGATGGCAGGCAAATGCTTTCATGCATTATAACAAGAAACTATGAGAAATAATTAGAATGGGGGGGGACTATTTGAGAGATAGGTATAAAGTGTTGGACATTTAAATGAAAATAATTTAAGCAATCAATCTCTCATAATATTGCCAGAACGTATTTGGAAAAAGGCAGGAGATTCATTTATATACATTGGTGGGATTTTATCATATTGGAAATTATGTGAATAAGTACCTTGTTACCTGAAATTTAGCTCTTTAAATGTCAGACACAGTTCTCTGCAGTAAAATCATGGCAAAATCTATGTCTAAATATGTTTTTTCACGTCCACATTTTAAAATTATTTTATCGAAATTATTTAATTTAAAAAATTAAGTTCTAATAAGAATAAAACATCAATGGGGAAAAATAGGAGGAGGACAGATAATAAAGAGAAAGGCATTATAAATATAATAAAATAAGATTATAAATAAATAGACAACTTCAAATCAGATATTTAGTAAACACAGAGCTGTTCTGGTGTGGTGTTTATAGAATTTGAAACAGGGACACCATTAGTTCTAGTCCATCATTAGGCAGAAATCAAGTAGATAACCTTGGGCAGTCGAACTCTCCCAGATACTGCAAGAAGACATTAGGAAGGAAGTATTGAAAATCTTGCCAAGGAATCCTGAGACATTTATGCAAGCAGTTAACTAAACTCAAAATTAATGTTCCTTTCAGTCATTGTTTGATTCATTAAGCATTTCTCATAGAAGATAACTATCCTAGGCAGTTACCTTTTAACTGGTTAGATGGAATGGAAATAGTGTAAGAAATGATATGTTCTGCATGTTTTCTCCTAACAAGTATGAAATATAAATAGAGAAGAGAAAAAATAAGGAAAGAATACCAACTTCTTTGATAAGAAAGGTTCAAGCGGAAGTTGGGTGAAGTCCATTTTCCCATTATAGAAAACAGCCAGAGAAATGATACTTCCATAAATAAAATCTCCTGACTTTGAATATCTGTGAATTTCTGGTGGAGAATGCCATACCCTACATTTAGCAACCTGAGTTTGGCTCACTGGTTGAAGAAATACAAGCAACAGGAATATTGTCAGCATTGTGAATTCAAATATGTTGTTCAAAGATATATTCCTGTGTTCTCCCATTCCCTGAATTTTTGAGAGTCGCTTATAGAAGTTTTGTTAATTATCTAGGGAGGATTTTGCATGTAGAATTATTCTGGTCATTTTGGAATTAAAATCTTATATTCCCTGTGGAATGACTAAATTGCAGGTATCAGTAATAACAGCACAGACATTTTATATCTATTCTAACTATAATATTTGCATACTTCTTCCTCCCCTCTCTGTTCATAACATCCCCATTTCCCTTATCTGCTTTTTCTCTGATATATAATTAGAGGAAGTTATAGGAGAGGAAAAGGACCATATTTAGGCCAAATAGGATAGGGATTTTATGGAATTATGCGATTTTGAAGTCATTCAAAAAGTGAATAACTTTTTGCATGTCCAGGTCATGCAATGTCCCCTGTCTCTTTTTAAACCATTAACCTGCCTCCCTGCTCCCTTGCCTCCCTGCCCACTACTTGTAGCCATCTGGCTTCCTACAGTGAAACTAAGCATATATTTACTGACCTCCCATACCGGGTGTCTGCAACCCACGGTTCCAGAACCACATGTGGCTCTTTAGGCCCTCTGCTGTGAGTCCCTCTTGGGTGATCCCATCAATGGCTGACCCAGCCCCTCACCCTCCCCTCCCAGTCACTCCTGGACTGGACTGAGAAGGTAAGGGAAATGGCGGGGGATGGGGACGCCACCAGGGCTGATTTTCCAGTGCCTCACTCTTGCTGGAGCTTCTTCCAGCCTTTGCTGGTGCTGGGCATGCTTCAGTTGCTTGGAGAGACAAACAACCTTCTCTCTGTCCTGAGACCCTGGCCTGACCCAGGCGCGACCAATGCCAGCCTCACTAACACGAAGGCTGGCAGAATGGGATCCACAAGGAGGGGATGACAGAAAGGGGAACAGGCCCACAGCACCCAGCTGTGGCTTTAAAACTTGCACAGGGGACTTTCACCACCCAGAGGATGCTTTTTAATGAAAGCCGCTGATGGCACCACTCTGTTGGAGCAGTAAAAAGCTCAGGGCAGTGAGAAAAGGGAACTGGCCCCGTTGAACCTTGCATGCCCACCCCAGGGATCAGGCTTGGAGAAAGCCGGAGCACCTTACTAAAGATGCTCACCCATCAGCTGGTCTCCCACTCTCTCTCTCTCTCTCTGTGTGTGTCTTTGTCTCTCTCTCTATGTCTCTGTGTATACGTGTGTATATACATGTATCTCTGTATCTCTCTCTCTCTCTCTCTCTCTCTCTCTCTCTCTCTTTCTTGCTCTCTCTCTGTCTCCGTGTCTCTTCTCTCTCTCTGTCAGAAAGCTAAGGTTGGGCCAATCCAGGTTCTTCACTACTCCTTTTCTTTCTTCTTGGAAACTTTTTGGAAATCTGGGCTGGTTGAGGAATGAGCATGAGCCATAGTGGAGGCTTCCTTTCAGATGACCCTATTCCCCTCCCCCTCTCATGACCCCCTGGCCAACTGTGGTTTTTGCTGTGCTTTGGCTGAGCCTGGCCACTTGCTTGAGGAGGGTTTCCCCACTTATGCGCACCCTCCCTGCCACAGCTGGCCAGGGGTTTGCGAGAGGAGGAGAATGGAGAGGAGGAGGAGGAGGGTCACCCAAAGGGAAGTCTCCACCGCAGTTCATGGTAATTCCTCAGAAAGTGGGGGATGGAATGAGGGAGACTGATGGAGAGAAAGAAATACAAAAGAATTGCTTAACTGAATAGGAATCTTTGTTCTTTTTCTCTGAATATAGGATTTGCAATTTTATTTTTATCAAGTAGGTGAGATTTAGACCTCTCAATGGTCCAAAAGTCCATATGCTTAACATAGAAGCACACATGGTCTGGAATAGTAGAATCAAGGTTTATTCAGACTGGAGCCTTGGCACACATTGAGTTCTGTAAACTAGCAGTCCTTTGTATAGTTAGCGCTGGGAACTACTGCCTCCCAGCACCTTTTGTAGGCATGGCCACACCTCCTCTGCCTGGACCTGCCCAACCCACTCAACCCCCATCCAGCTTTGGCACAATCCCTCTAGAGCAAGCACATCAGTCTGTCAGCTCCCAGCATCCGATGTCCTGGTGTGTCATGGGCTCAGGACCCTGCCCCATGATCTGTTGCAGCCAGTGCCAGCTAGCTGGGTTTAAGCAGCCTGCCAGTCAGCTGGGCCGAGCAACTGGAAATGCTGCCATTGCAGAGCCATTCCTGCCAACGAGCTGGTCAGCCTCAGCCTGGCATGCCACCACTTGGCTGTCCCAAAGGCTGAACCTTGCCGCTGCTGTTTCTACCACTGCATTCTCCAATCCCCCTTCCCCAAATATGGCAAAGCCCCAGACAGGGTTTGACAAGATTTGCAATTTTATTTTCATCAAGTAGGTGAGATTAAGCTGAAGTAAACAAGTAGATGAATGGCTAATAAACAAAACTGGAAATGATGGACACGCTAACATCCCTCATAAGAGAAAAGTCATTGAAGAAATTTATTTATAACTGGAAATCCTTTGTAGACTTTTTGCAAGGAGATAGAGAAAAATCAAATTTTGACACAGTCAATACCTGAAGGACATTGAAGGAAAGGTAGATATAAAGCTAACATGTAACTGGTTGAGATCAGGAATGCTGAAGAAAGAAAGTGAAGATTTCATTTTGGCTGCCTAAGAACAAGCCTTTGCAGGTCAATTCCATGAAAGCAAAAATTCAACATCAGCAATAACAGCAAATGTTGCTTATACAACAACAAAGATGAAACATTGGATCACTTTATCAGTGGCTGCAGCAAAATCTCATAGACTGATCATATACAACAGCGGTTCTCAACCTGTGGGTTGCAACCCCTTTGGGGGTTGAACGTCCTTTCACAGGGGTCACCTAAGACCATCGGAAAACACATATTTTTGAAGACACTGCTCTTCTATCCGTCTCTAGGCGGGTCTGCCCACATGCAGATACGCCTACATACAAGTACCTGGCGTGATGACATCATTGTGCTAACCCCATCACAAACACCCCCTACAAATACAGGTGTATGTGACAGCGTTGGTAGCCATAATGTACTTATGCAGACCAGTCACACATGTGTAGAGAGCAGCTACTGTGTAGAAATCAGCTGCTCTGTTAAAAGCAGCTGCTGTGTTGAAAGTAGCAGTATGGAGGTAAAATGACACTTCATGAATTATAATTACTGGGTAAATGTAAAAATCATGTACTGTAAAATCATCAACTACTGCAATATATATATATATATATATATATATATATATATATATATATATATATGTACCATGGGAACTTAATCGGGATTCTAATCGGTCTTTTTATATTCAGCTGTGATTGATGTGAATACTGCCCCCTTGTGATAGTAACAGGTATGTAAAAAACAACAACACAGAGAATGGTAAATCATAGGAAACTTTAATGAACTGTATTAATTAATTAATTAATTATTGACTGAACTATGCCATGTATCATCTTTTGTATTATTAAAGCTATTGTTATATATTATTTTCATTAGCAAACCATCCCATGACAATGGATTGGGTAGAGAATAACGTTAAGAAAAGAAAATATAGTGAGGATTTTTTACAGTATGGGTTTACCTCAATAATTACAGCAGGAATTGAGAAACTGCAATGTGTTATTTGTTATTTGTTGTGAAGTTCTATCAGCCGAATCTATGAAGCCGAACAAACTAAAACGCCATTTTGATAGCAAGTATCCAAGCTTTGCCGGCAAGGATACCAACTATTTTAGAAGCAAAGTTGATGGACTCAAGAAAGCCAGACTTGACACTAATGGCAAGTACCACAAACAAAACGTAGCAGCCATTGAAGCTTCATATTTGGTGGCATTCAGAATCGCCAGAGCTATGAAACCTCACACCATTGCTAAGGATTTACTGTTGCCAGCGGCCAAAGACATTGTTCGAGTTATGATCGGAGACAAATTTGTTATGAAATTGAGTGCAATTTCCTTATCTAACGACACTGTCTGCAGAAGAATAGATGACATGTCTGCTGATATTCTTTTTTTGAAAAAAGCTTTTTATTATTTTTTTAAAAAACATAAACATAAAACACATCTTTTCCAAAATGAAACATTGATCTGATCACAGATTAATACAAATTACTAACAAATCTTAATTTTCAATTAACACAATTTAATATTTTACTCAGTTATTTCCCTCAATTCTATCTATTTAACTATGCCATTATCCCCAAAACCTGTTACTGAAATCTTAAAACCTAACCAAATATCATTCCATTTTTCTCTTTCTTTTTACTTAGATGGATATATTTTTAATATATAAATCATTACAGTTATTATAAGCATTCAAAAAATATTTAATTCCAACATAATCATTTTATTTTTACTATTAAACTCAACATTATCATCCTTGTTTCTGTTATTAAACCCAATTTATTCATTTCATATTTACTGTTAATCTCAACATACTCCTCCTTATTTTGGCTGTCTAACTTCATTTTATTTTTACTGTTAAACCCAGCAACATTGTCATTATCTTTATTGTTAAACCCAGCATACTGTATATACTCGAATATAAGCCGAGTTTTTAAGCACATTTTTCAGGCTGAAAAAGCCCCCCTCGGCTTATATTCGAGTCACGAAAAAAAATGCCTTTTTAAAAGAAAACAAATGAGTAGACCCCTGTCTGCAAAAATAAAAAAAACAGCCCCTTTCAGCATCAGTATAGGTTAATTACCATAAGCTGATTTGAAGAGCCTCCCGACTCTCAGCTGATTAGCTCTCAGCTGTTTTACCTGGGCTCTGTTGCTAGCTAGCTGCAAAGAGGTAAATTGCTGGAGCATTTTCCCTCCCCCACCCAGCTATGCTAAAAAAGCGAAACTGAAACTAAAGCAGGGTATTTGCTGCAACATGACAAAATGAGGCAGAGAGAGATTTCTTTTTCTTTTTCTTTTGCTTGCAACGTTGGAAAGGCAGATTTCTTTCTCCTCATCAAAAAAAGTAGGTGCAAACAATGGGAAATTCATGGCAAATGGCAAAAGAGGAGAGTTCAAGATTTTAAAACACAAAAGAAAAAGCTCTATTTAACTAGGGAATTGTAATAATTGAGATACTATTAATTGTATATTGTGTTGAAAGCAGAAATGGTTAAGTTATGGTTTGGAAGAATATATGGGCGAAATTATTTGGTTTATTATTATTGGTAAATATAATTACCGGTAATTGATTTGTAAGAAATTGGATTGCATGGAAATAATTGGAATATTCATGTTCATATTGATTAATATACAAAAAAGATAGTTATATAACTAATTGATTTATATTAAAATGTTGAATTTGTATTGAACAACTGTAATATTACATAATTAACCAATGTGAGGATGGATCTAAAAATAGATGACAATGGGAAGGAGTATAATATAGAATAGAAGTGAAAAATTGAATTTGATTAAGATTAGAGATGAGGATGAAGGGTAATATTGGTTTTTTTAAAAATAGATGAGGAATAAATATGGCAAAAAGGAAATATAGAAATTGTAAATTTAAGTGAAATGACTGAACACTGTTTAAATTTGTGAACTGGCCAAATACTCTGTTCAAAGAAAATACATTGTATGTTTGTATGTGTGTTTCTAATTATTGCTATTTATTCATATTTGTTCTCTTTTATTCTTTAAAGTTTAACAATTCATTCTTTATCTTAATATCTTTATATTTGTTTGGGGTTGGTTTTCTTCCCTTTCATCCTTTTTTATTGTACGGCAATCTTTCTCCTCAAACCTACTACCTCTCTCTTTGAGGAAGGGGGGAGAAAGAAAATGAGAGAGAGAGTGGAGGAGAGAGACAGAGAAAGAGGGGGAGAGAGAAAGAATGAGAAAGAGAGGGGAAGAGAGAAATGGTGATAAGATAGGGCAAAAACGTAAAATGTGAGGACAATCATAAGTTCGAGGACTGGTCACAAGTGCGAGGACCAGTCAAAAATTACTTTTTCAGCCCCCTGAGTAGTCCATATGCACAAAAGGACTACCCAGAGGACTGAAAAAAGTTATTTCTGACAGGTCCTTGCACTTTTGACCAGTTTTTTTTATTTTGAAATTTACCAGTGGCCGCTGCATTTCCCACCTCCAGCTTATACTCGAGTCAATAAGTTTTCCCAATTATTTGTGGTAAAATTGGGGGTCTCGGCTTATATTTGGGTTGGCTTATACTCGAGTATATATGGTAATCATTTCATTTTTACCGTTACTCCCTGCAAAATCCTCATTATTTTTCTGTCCTATCCATCATAATCATTTTTTTTGCTTTTGGCTGTTAGACACAGCATAACCATTTTTGTTTTTTGGCTGTTAAATACAGCATAATCATAGTTAGTTTAACTATTAATCCCTACATAATTCTTTCTTTGTTGTTTCCATCCATCTACACATTGCTTATTTCCAGTTAATCATATTTATCCTTATCCTTTTTCATGACAATTTAATATTGAGACATGGTTCTTACTTAAAACATATCTTTGTATATATTTATAAATCTCTTTTAATATGCTTAATTTCTCTTATATTTCTATAAAAACCTTTTTATTATTACTATCCATCTACACATTATTTTATTTTTAATTACATTGTTTTAATTTTCTTTTTTCTTTTTCCAGCCATGTATTCCTTATTTCTTCATTTCCTCGCCTGCTGGCATATATTTCCTTCCATTTTCAAAATCTTTGAATTTGTCCTCCATATGTCATATTAAATCTTTTTCTTATTTTTATTCCAGATAAAATGCATCAAGTTCCCTTCTCTTGAGCCTATGCTAGATCCTTCTTTTATTCCTGCACCAGTTTTTTAAATTATTGTTATTTCAGTTATAGGAGTTCCATTATAATTTCCTTTTCTTTTCAAGTCAAGCTGTCTGCAGATAAGAAGAAAAACCTCCTCCACAAAATCCCTGGGCTGTTATCTGTAAAGCTCAAAATTTTCCATAACAAAGGCGAGTTACAATGTTCCTTTTTAAATCAGAATGTGTCCCTCTACAATCCACATTTTCCATTAGTCATGCAAGTATCCATTTTTCTGCAAATATGTAACAGTCCAATTTATTTCCTCTTCTTCTTTTAATTTTAAAAATATCAAGTCTTTTTTTTTTTTGGTCTGCTGATATTCTTGATCAGGTAATCCAGGAAATTAAATCTGCTCCACTTCCAATATTTAGTATCCAGCTTGATTAATCTACAGATGTTGCAAACTGTTCACAGTTACTGGTTTACGTGAGGTAGATTAATGATGGTGACTTTAAAGATGAGTTTCTTTTTTGCAAACCTCTTGAAACAACAAGTACTGCACATCATGTATTTAACACAGTTGGTTCATTTCTGAAAGAGTATAAGATCTCTTGGGGAAAGGTTTCTGGTGTTTGCACAGATAATGCTCCAGCTATGCTAGGATGTCTATCTGGATTTCAATGTTTGGTACTGAATGAGTCACCAAAAGTCATTAGAACTCACTATATGATTCATCGGCAAATATTAGCAATGAAGACGTTGCCGCAAGAGTTACAAGAAGTAATGAAAAGCATCATAAGTTGTGTCAATTTTGTAAAGGTGAGCTCTTTAAACAGTCGACTGTTTTTGCAACTGTGCAACGAGTTGGATGCGCCAAACAATGCTCTGCTATTTCACACTGAAGTGAGATGGTTTTCGAGAGGAAAAGTTTTAAAACATGTTTTTGAGCTTCGTGATGAACTCAAAATGTTTTTTAATCAGAAAGCAATACAGCAGTTCAAAGCACTTTTTGGCGATAAAAGTGAACTGCACAAAATAGCTTACTTGGTTGACATCTTTGCCATCTTGAATGAGTTAAATTTATCACTGCAAGGACCAAATGCAACATGCCTCGATTTGTCTGAAAAGATGCGATCATTCCAAATGAAACTTCAACTTTGGCAAAAAAAAATTGGATGAAAATAAAATTTACATGTTGCCTACCTTAACTACTCTCTTTGAGGAACATGACATTGAACCAGACAAAAGGATTATTACGATGATAATTTCTGTGAAAGAACACTTGCACATGCTTGCAGAAGAAATTTCATTGTACTTTCCAAATCTACCTGATAACCCATTTGCACTTGCCAGAAGCCCATTCATAGTCAAAGTTGAAGATGTTCCTGAGACAGCACACCAAGAGTTCATTGAACTTTTTAACAACGATGCAGCGAGAACTGATTTCTCTACAATGCCAGTTACAAAATTCTGGATCAAGTGTTTGCAGTCAAATCCTGTTCTGTCTGAGACTGTGTTGCACCTTCTTCTTCCATTTCCACATATGTTCAACAACATATCTTTGTGAAACAGGGTTTTCCAGCTTGTTGGTTATCAAGTCTAAATACAGAAGTAGACTTGTTGTGGAAGATGATCTGTGCTCTTGCAAAGACTGCCCGAGAATTTCTGATCTAGTGAGAAAGAAGCAATCTCAACCTTCGCACTGATGTTGGCTTTTTACACATACTGTTGCAAAATGTAGCAATGTAGTTTACTGTTGCTATATTAAGACTGTTATCCATGCTACACCATGCTTCAAGACAAAATTTCATTTATTTGTAATTAGAAATAAATATTTCACAATATATAATTACATATTGTTTTTGTGATTAATCACTATGCTTTAATTATGTTCAATTTGTAACAATGAAAATACATCCTGCATATCAGATATTTACATTACGATTCATAACAGTAGCAAAATTACAGTTATGAAGTAGGAACGAAAATAATTTTATGGTTGGGGGTCACCACAACATGAGGAACTGTATTAAAGGGTTGCAGCATTAAGAAAGTTGAGAACCACTGATCTACAACATCATGATTGAGTTCAGAATGAGACAACTTGTTGCAGTCAACTCACCATGGCCAACTAGCCACAGGAGAACTTGCTGCAGAACAATTCAACAATTCAATTTAATTACTAAAAATAATTTAAGAATTGTTTTAATTTTTGTCATTCACATTTTATTTTGTCCCTCCTTTGGCATCCTTTCTTTAACAATTCTACTCTGCTATTTCTTTGATATTAATGTAATCCTTGTCCAGTCGCAGGTTGTTCCATGGTGAGTTGGCTGTGGCGAATTGGACATGGCAAGATTTCATAGACCTTATTGAATTGCCAAAATCATACATCGGAAGCTTTCCCAGAAGTTTGGGTTTGAGTGCAGTGAAAATTACTGGGAACACCAGCTTGACAAAGTTCTTGAAAATGAACAGGTCAAGATCCTGTGGTACTCTTAAATCCAAACAGACAGTCATCTGGCCTGCAACATGCCTGACATCACTATTGTTGAAAAGAAAAAAAAAGTCTGATTCATTGATATTGCAATACCAGGTAATGCACAAACTAAAGAGAAACAGTTAGAAAAAATAACTTCCACTTCCACTGAAAATAGTTGGGCGGGCTAGTCTAATTGGGATAGAATGGCTCCTAAGATAGTTTGGACAAATGCCAGATTCGGTTTTAAAGGTAATATAAAACACCTTGAATGGGACCTGGGAGCAAACTGTTAATCAAGACAATTTAAACAACAGTGATGTTATATCTCCTAGACCCCTGCATTCTGTGGTGGATGTAGCTTCTGAATATTCTTGAAGGATAGATTGAGATGCAGTAATCCAACTGCACACAAGGAAATGTATTAAGGGCAACAGAAACTACATAAGGGCATTCATGATGCACAACACAAAGTTGCACAAAGGAAATCCTAGCCATGATTGCCATCAGTTCTTCAAGCAGGAGTTGTGAGCTTAGGAGAAGTTGTGTACTGGCTCTGTCTGGGGTTGTGCGATCCTATCCAGAACTAAAGACGACAATTATCTAGATAGAGTAGGGCCTTAAACTGTATCTTATCAGTGTTCAGTTGAAAATTTTTGTTCCACATCCAGATCCCATGTCTCCAGTCACTTCAAAAGTGCAGCCACAACATCACTTAGGTCATCAAGGATTATACTCTGACTATTATCTGAATACAGATAGACTCTCATCTTATGGGGATTTCACCCAGCAGTTTCATGTAGATGTTAGAGCAGCAGGGAGAATAGTGAACCCTGCAGCACTCCATAGGGGAATGGCTAGAGAATGGACCTCTTCTTCCCTATTAACCCCAATTGGGATCAGCCTTGGACTGAACCAGTTCAATATTACACCATCAAGCCCCTGCAGCTGTCCCAAAAGAATACCACAATTGATGACATCTAAAACAGCAGAAAAATTAAAGACACTCAAGTTGGATGTGCTATTCTCATCCTCCTCTCACCAGAGATCATCTATAAGCCTGTCCAATCATTTTCCATCACATAGACAGGCCTCAAACCTGATTGAAAGGGATTCAGAGAGCCAGGATCCTCTAGACCTTTATTGCAATTTCCCCAAAAAATGTACAGTAGACACTGTGGAATATGCTTCAGTTTCTTTTGGAACTCAAATGGTCCATTAGCTGCCAAGGGAAGAAAATTCAAAGGGATCTTGCTTCCCAGCAGAGAGGTGAAGTGTTGCAGACTCTCAAGGCCAGAACAGCATAATTTGATCATGTTAGAGAGGATACAAATAGATCTCCCACCATATCTGAAAAGAAAACCATATCCAGAGTACAACCACTGACCTGAGTCATGCCTTACATGATCTGTGACAGACCTAAGACAGACCCAAGACTGATATGGTGACCATGAACTCCCAAGCTGCTTCCTAGGATCATAATGATTTATGATTCAAATTCTTCACAGATTATATCTTAAAGTTTTCCTCTTGATTAACTGTTTTGGTTCAGTTCAGGCCTCAACAGAATAATGTAACATTTGGGAGCAAAGATGCAACAAAGCAATCCATCTCTGAAGCACAGGATACATTATGAAATTACAAATAATGGACCTTCATAATAAAGTTCTGGAAATCAATTGCTGGAACATTTTATTGTCAAGAATTACATTAATAATATAGTGACTTTTCACATAATATCAGAAAGATATTAAAGGTAACCTCATCACCTTCATTAAGTCTGTGGACTTGAATCTCTAAGAGCGGGGGTTGGAATCCAAAAATAAACTAAAATAAACTAAAATTAAAAAAATGTGTACATCCAGATAAATGCAATAGAGTAATGAAGTACAGACAAAGATATGATAACTACCTTGTTGAAAAGCTGCAGGATTGGATTTGCCAAATAAGCCATAGCCACCCTGTAGGAGTGGTGAAGTAAAGGGGGGTGCCTTGCAGGGTGAGGAGAGCCACATCTCTCCTCCCTGATTTGGAAAATCCCCCTCATCCAAAGACAAGGAGCAGTGGCAGTCAACATGGCTGCCATGAAGCTGTGGACAGCCAGAACAGCTAAATAAAGTGCAGGAATGAAGAGAACAATGAACGGAGATTGTTAATGGGTGAGATGATTCTTCTTCTATTTAACAATTAATCCCACGGAAAATAAAAAATCCATGATAAGAGAGTCTAAAAAGATAATTGTTTAAACTGTGAAATTAACCAGTTCCAAGATCTATGTTGAAAAGTAAATCAAGAGCACTATCTACTGATGAAAGGGAGAGTGAATCCTAGACTCCTGACTTTTAATTGTTTATTGACCTATGCTTACCAGAGGTGGAAATAAGAAAGACATTTTATAAAAGAGACTCTGGGGAGCTAGAATAAAAGACTAAAACTAAAGAGCAGATTTAAAGAACTTGGAAAATATCTTAGATTATCAGAGTATTGAGTAAATGCTGGACTTGGCTCATTTAAATAATTGACTTTGTTTTGAAAGAAATGGATTTTGAGTGAAATAAAATTCCAGCTGGCCTGACCCCATGTTTTGGTTTTAAAGTTTTGATACTGATTTTAATTCGAATTGTTTTTAAATTATGGGCCAAATCTTATCTAAATTATTTTAAAACTTGTCTTAACTTTTGTATATAGTGTTTTTTAGTCAGCTGTTCATCACCCTGAGTCCGGAAGGAGAAGGGAAGTATAAAAATTTAACCAAATAAATAAATAAAGTAGCCTGATTATAAATTGAAAGAGGCAGAAATATAATTAGATAGGGGAAATATTAAAATATAAATTTTTATAGAATGAATAAAAATAATAGATAGATTAGAAGTTTACACATGTTAGGCATTTTTATGTATGTTTTAATAATATGAGGATTATTTAAATTTGATAAATATGATAGAGATTACTAATATTGTTACTGCGAAGTGGATTAATACAAATGATACCCAGAACCAACTTTGTCCACACACAATATCAATGTATATTTAAAAATTGTAATAATTTTAGATAGATAGATAGATAGATAGATAGATAGATAGATAGATAGATAGATTTGTGTGTGTGCGTGTGTGCACGTGTGTATGTGCGTGCATGTGCATATGTATGTGTATGTATATGGAAATAAACTGCACCTTGAATTACACTTGGGAGTGAAATGAGAATTGATGCACTGAACTAAATAGCACATGGTTGTGTCATGTCTGTCATTTTCCCTGCAGAACTGTCTCCTAGATGACTACAGCTTTTAAAAAGCATTCCAGGGAAGTTCCATACAGAGCAAATTGCAATAGTCCATCCCTGAGGTCTATGGCAGAAATAACTACAAAAAGTTCTCCAGCGATAGAAATGTGCTCAACTGATGGACCAGATATATCTGTGCAAAACCTGTTGTGTCAGCAATTGCAACTTGCACTATAAAATGAAACTATTATGATCTCTGTTTCAGTACAGTCCAGAACCATGTGTCTATACCTCGTGACATTGTTTTCTTTCATCAAAGAGAAAAGTTGAGAAGAAGATGCTTTTAGTTATTTTGACATGTCTTGGACATCCTGTAGTTGGACTATTGCAACACAGTCTTCATAGATCAGTCTCTGTCCAACCATAAGTTACAATGATCCAGAAAGTAGTAGCTTGTATGGTACTGGGTTCATCTCAGTTTGCCTATGTTAAAACATTGTTGAAAAAACCACACTGGCTCTCAGCTTATTTCATTTCATAAGACACAGACTGATTATCAATTATAAAGCCTTAACCTTTCCCAGGATATGGAAAGGTTATTTGCAGAACTCTTTGGAAATATCTGCTCATTCTACTAAACAGGATAAAGTGGACATGATCCATGACTAATTATTTAAATGTTATCTAGAGCTACTTGTGAGACATGCATTTTCCATAGCAGCCGCCTGTCATGTGCAATCTTCCACTTGAAATCTGGCAATTCATATCTTCTTAACATTGTGGAAATCCTTGAAGATATGCTTTGTCTGGCAGGTATTAAGATATAAGGAGCTCTGGGCATTACAAAAGATAAATTAGATGCATGAAGTTGATTGCTGTTTTAAATTAATAACAATAACAACAACAACAACAATAACAGTAGTAGTAGTAGTAGTAGTAGTAGTAGAAGAAGAAGAAGAAAAACAAAGTTTGAATGATTATGTGAATCAAAGCACAGGAAGATTGCTGTAGGCTGTGAAAACAGAGAACATTATAAAAATAACAAAGGCAGAATATAAAGAAGAACAGTTGAATGACAGATTAAATGGATGGAAAACCAAAGCTCTGCATGGACAGCACTTGAAAAACATTGAAGGAAAGTGTGGCAACAACTTGACATGAGATTGGTTTAAGAGAGGAACCATCAAGAAAGAAATGGAAGGTTTAATACTTGCTGCTCAAGAACAAGCACTACAAACTAATGCCATGAAAGCGAAGATACAAAAATCCACTGACAATCCAAACTGCCGACTTTGCAATGACAAAGTTGAAACTGTTTCATATTTAATATGTGAGTGCAACAAAATCACGCAAACTGATCACAAAGCTAGACATGATTAAGTTGCTAAATTAGTCCACTGGTCATTATATAAAAAATATGACATACCTGTATCTAAAAAGTCATGGGAGCACAAAGTGAAAAAAATTATCGAAAATAAGACAGTGAAGATCTTGTGAAACTTTTGAATACAGGCGGATCATCATTTGGAACATAACATGCCAGATAACACGGTTGTTGATGGCCGAAGCATAAAGCTTATTGACATTGATGTACCAGAAGACACCAGAGTCAAAGAAAAAGAACTGGAAAAAAAAAATCACGAAATATCATGACCTGGTCATCGAAACTACACAGCTATAGATGAAGCATGTAATTTTACAAAACACATCAAGAAATTGCAGCTTCCTGCAATAATACCAGAGGAACTGCAAAAAACTGTGCTACTCCAAATATCATATATTTTAAGAAGGTACTTGGTTGATACCTAGGATGCTGGCAGCAACCCGTATCAACCATTAGCACCAGTCAATGGTATTTGTGATGCATTTTTGAATGTTCACTTGACTGAGTTTCATATTTAATGAATAAATAATAATAATAATAATAATAATAATAATAATAATCATAATCATAATAATAATAGAAAAGTATTGAAGGCAAAGCTGACCAGAAACTAACTTGGAACTGGTTAAGATCAGACTACTGAAAAGGCAAAAATTCAACATGTTACCAACAACAAAAAATGCCGCCTCTGTAATGAGAAAGATGAGACAGTCGACCAGCTGATCAGTAGGTGCAGCAAAATTTCACAAACTGACTACACCATGACTGCGTTGCTAAAATCATTCACTGGAAATTGTGCCAGAACTTTGGATTTAAGTACAGCAAAAACTACTGGGAACATCAGGTTGAGAAAGTTTTAGAGAAAAAAATGCTGCTTTTTCCATTTCCAATTGCGCTACTGTATTCTCGAGTTCCTTATTTAGTCCTGTCATTTTTGTATCCAATGCTTCTAGCTTTCCTTCTGTCAATTCAGTCTTCTGTTCTATTTCTTTTATTCTTTGATCATTTTTTTGAATAATTTCTTGTATCAGGTCCATTTTTTCATCAATCTTTTGAATGTCGTTCTTAACTTCTCTCTTTACCTCATCCATATCTTTTCTAGATTGTTCATGATTTCTGGTCATGCATTCTTGTAGTTTAACCATTGTTTCTTGGATTGTCATTAATGTAGCTTGCATCGTTGGCATACCAGGCGTGCTGGGTTGCTTCTCTGATGCAAACATTCCCTCCAATGTTTTCTGTGACACCGGGGAGGCCGATGTTCCTGCTAAAATTGATGTTGTTTTCTTTCCCGTTTTCAACGTTGTTGTAGTAGTGCTCGTCATTTCTTTCAAAATTCTATATTGTTCCTCCAATATTTTATCAACTTTCTCCCAAATCACCATCCAAAATTTTGAATTATCTTTTTCTCTTTTCTTTAAGTAAATTTCCTTTGACCAGTTAGTTATCTCTATAAAATCTTCATAAAAAATGTAGCAGTACTATAAGTTTAAGTATAATATAAATATTACAATGTAATACTAATATATTTTGATATAAATAAATATTATAGGTATAAATAGATATAAATATGTATAGATATGTATAAATATGTAGTTTAAATAATCACAAACTTAATTAATTCTTAATTCTTAATAATTAATAATTATAATATTTAATTTATCTAAAATTACAAATAAAAAAATTTTTTTTGTTCAAATTTAATTAAATTTAATTACTTCCCAATAATTTCTTCTAAGTCACTATGATTATGTAGATCTCAAATATTCAAGCTTACTATATATTATTTTATATGCTATTTTATTATTGCTAAACAAGTATCGCTGTAATTCTTAATCAATTCTAATAAGTATCAATCACAATTATCTATATTTAAGTACAAGAGGGCTTTATAAGAACAATATGTTTCCAATGTTTTATGAGTTCTGTAAATCATGTTTGTTATATTTTCAACAAAGGGGAAAACCGACTTGCTTCTTTTTCACGTTGGAGTCTTTCCCTGTTTCAGTATGGCGATCTCCAATCTGCCCAGTCACAGTCTGCCGTTTTTTTATTCTGCCACACTACCTCTCTCCTTCTGTTAGGGCAACCAAAGAAAAAAAAGGGGAGGATACAAAGGTTGTCTGTTTTTCTTTAAGTCTCTGTGATTTAAATCCACTTCTCCTCGCCTTCGTTTTTCGCTATTTTAGTGTCTTTTATTCTTTCTCCATTGGTCTATGTTCCGTCCTCTTCCTTTCTGCTCACCTCTACAGTTGCCGCCACCTTTACGCTCTGAGTTCTTCTCTTTTCATGCTACCCCTCCAGAAAAATATTTCCTCCTCAGTTTTGTGCCAAATCGCCTGGATTTTTGACTCTCGCTGTCTGCTCACCCTCGGCAATCTCGCACTGTACTCACTCCTCCGCTCCCAATGATCTCAATCGGCTCGTCAAGCCTCCGGGCCAGCTGTGCTCGTCGCACCGGCTGGCTTCTTCCAAGCCTGGAATGAGGGATCTTCTCGGTACGGCGGGAGATCGCACCTCTCCTTGCCTCCCCCGAACTTTCCCCTCCTTATTCCCGATCTCTCCAGGATCGGTCTTCACCAAAAAAGGCACCAAAAGCTCAGAAAACCGGCATCAGAAAGAGAGCGCTTCCCTCCTGTGCCACCACGACTCTACGTCACGTTTCCAAAACGTAGTGGAAGAGAGGGAGGAAGACCTGACGATGATAATGGCAGAGATGATAGCTGAGTCTCTCCAAAGAGAAAGGGAAGAAATAATAAATGAATTAGATGAAGTGTACCGGGTTCACACAAATTACGCCCGGCAACACAAATTCCCTCGGGAGGTACATATAAGATTTGTAAGAAGAAAGGTGAGGGATATTGTATACAAAATAACGAAGGATGAACCTATGTACTATAGGAATAAAGAAATAATAACTTTGAAACAAATCCCTAAAAGAATAAGAGACTTGCGAAAAGAGTACTGGTTCCTGGCCACGCTGCTAAATAGAAGATATATACCATTTAGATGGACAACACCGAAAGGGATGTTAGTAACATGGCAGGGAAGGAAAATAAAGGTGGATTCACAGAATGAAGCGAGGGAATTATATGATCAAATGATAGGAAATGAGGAAACAAGTGATAGTAAAGAAGAAGGAGGAAGGAATATAAAAGGAAAGCAGAGACGGGAATGTGAAAGAACTCCACCACAAGGAGGAAAAGAAAAAGAAGGAGACACTCAGGAGGAAGGAGGAGTGCAAACAAGAGGCCAAAAAAAAAAAAAAAAGAACAAGAAGAAACAAAGAAGAAACAACAACAGGAAAGTCAGTAAGAAATGGAAAGAACAGGGGGGACTTGTATTTTTTTTCTTCCTAACTCCAAAGATTTACTCTCTTTAAAAGATTTTTTTTAAGCTGCAAGTGAAAGCAAGATGGCGTTTGAGTTTTAACGGGGCGTGAAGAAGTGAAAGCTAAAAGTAATTATTGATAAGCCCCTGTTTGAAACGTAAAACTCCTTTTTGAAAAGTGGATGAAACAAGAAAGGATGTAATAATAATAATTGAAGCAGCAATATAAATTACAAATTGTAAAGGGTCTTTTTTTTTCCTTCTTGATACTCTTTTTTTTCTTTTTCTTTTTTTTCTGTCCTTCTGGAAGGGAAGGAAGAAGGGGGGCAAGATGGCTGGTCTTTTTGAAAGCAAAGAAAGCAAAGGAGGGTTAATTAACCCTCAATGGCCTGACTTTGAGGAAGCTTTGAGCTCAATTACCTCTGCTTTATTGAAAAGAATTGATACTATATTTCAAGCTTTTCAAGCTGGAAACAATGAAACACATGGAAATACTGAGTTGCAATCTAGCAGTGGGGGATTGAACGAAGAGCTGGGAGATGGAAAAGTACAACAACAGATCACCGAGGAGAGAAAGATGGAGGCTGTGCAGAATAAGGAAGAAATCTTGGAAGCTGATGAGATTTTGGTTACACGAATTTTTTCTTATAAAAACCAATCTGCATTTAAAGAGCTGTTTCCAAAAGAAGTTATATTTCTCCAAAAATTTTATATTATGCAATCCCCAAAATTGCAAAATTTTACTGGAGTTAAAAAAGGCAGAGGGTTCAAAGTTAAAAAGAAAGTTCGTTAAAAAGGAAAAGAAGAAAGATTGGAAAAATGGAAAATAACCCTGCTTGATGAGATGATGGTCCTTAAAAAGTATTGTTTAACTGTTTAAAGATTTTGAACTTGTGGGAAAAAAAACAGACAGCAATTTAATGCCAGTTATCTAAGTGATGAGCGACGATGAGGAGGCAACCTACAGCTGTATTGGAATATTTTGAGAAGAATAAACAGATCACTGCAATGCTGGTGAGTTGGGCTGTAAAATATGCCCTGACTTGAATGATTTGGAATATTTTATTAAGGACTGTAACAAATTTGGACTTAATTGCAATCGCAGAAGTTTTATTGAATATAGTAAATTGGAGTCTCCTGACTGATGGTAATAAACATAAGGCAAAAGGACTATGGACCTAGGGCAACTGCAGTTGATCTGGTGGTTTCCCTAACACGTCTGATGAATTTATTAATCTAATTTTTGACTGGATTTGATGGATATTATTTCAAATACAATTATAAAGTCACTAGGGGGGTGCTTTTATATAAAGAAGCAATTTTTATTTAGGTGGGTAGATGCAAATGAAGATATTCTAAATGCTGTTGGAGGATGTGAAGACAAGAAGATTAGCAACCGGTTTAATCTAGTATGAAGAATTTAAATGTTTGATATAGTTAATAAATAATGTTTTTAGCTGATTTGTTAATATGTATTGACAAATTAATAAGAGGTTTGATTATTATTTTTTAATTTAAAAAATTATTATTTTTTATTAAGTGCTTTAATTATAGTTGGACCTTTATGGTTTAAAAGCGGAGGACGGAAGAGTTTATATAACATTTTATTTTAAATTTGGGGTTTTTGAATGTGGGTTTCTTTTTTTTTTCCTTTTGTTTTCAATTAAAGAAGTTATAAAATATCTTGTTAAATTGTATAGACCTAATAATTTGTTAAGCATTAAATAGCTAAATTGAGTAAAGATAGGTTTAATTAGGTAATACTTAACTGTTTTATTAGCTGTTGTAATTATGAATGGATATTAATTTTGTTGAATTAGATGGAATAGGAAGAAAGAAGACTTGCTTTCCTTTTATCTATCTGTTTAATGATTATGATAAGTGTGAAATGGAGTTTAATTTAGAGAATTTGAGCTGTATTTTATTTTATTTTGTATTTGCTCTGGGAAGTCGGGGG
>WNWU01013525.1:4817910-4843921 GCA_012654045.1 Ptyas mucosa
TAGTAAAGAAGAAGGAGGAAGGAATATAAAAGGAAAGCAGAGACGGGAATGTGAAAGAACTCCACCACAAGGAGGAAAAGAAAAAGAAGGAGACACTCAGGAGGAAGGAGGAGTGCAAACAAGAGGCCAAAAAAAAAAAAAAAAGAACAAGAAGAAACAAAGAAGAAACAACAACAGGAAAGTCAGTAAGAAATGGAAAGAACAGGGGGGACTTGTATTTTTTTTCTTCCTAACTCCAAAGATTTACTCTCTTTAAAAGATTTTTTTTAAGCTGCAAGTGAAAGCAAGATGGCGTTTGAGTTTTAACGGGGCGTGAAGAAGTGAAAGCTAAAAGTAATTATTGATAAGCCCCTGTTTGAAACGTAAAACTCCTTTTTGAAAAGTGGATGAAACAAGAAAGGATGTAATAATAATAATTGAAGCAGCAATATAAATTACAAATTGTAAAGGGTCTTTTTTTTTCCTTCTTGATACTCTTTTTTTTCTTTTTCTTTTTTTTCTGTCCTTCTGGAAGGGAAGGAAGAAGGGGGGCAAGATGGCTGGTCTTTTTGAAAGCAAAGAAAGCAAAGGAGGGTTAATTAACCCTCAATGGCCTGACTTTGAGGAAGCTTTGAGCTCAATTACCTCTGCTTTATTGAAAAGAATTGATACTATATTTCAAGCTTTTCAAGCTGGAAACAATGAAACACATGGAAATACTGAGTTGCAATCTAGCAGTGGGGGATTGAACGAAGAGCTGGGAGATGGAAAAGTACAACAACAGATCACCGAGGAGAGAAAGATGGAGGCTGTGCAGAATAAGGAAGAAATCTTGGAAGCTGATGAGATTTTGGTTACACGAATTTTTTCTTATAAAAACCAATCTGCATTTAAAGAGCTGTTTCCAAAAGAAGTTATATTTCTCCAAAAATTTTATATTATGCAATCCCCAAAATTGCAAAATTTTACTGGAGTTAAAAAAGGCAGAGGGTTCAAAGTTAAAAAGAAAGTTCGTTAAAAAGGAAAAGAAGAAAGATTGGAAAAATGGAAAATAACCCTGCTTGATGAGATGATGGTCCTTAAAAAGTATTGTTTAACTGTTTAAAGATTTTGAACTTGTGGGAAAAAAAACAGACAGCAATTTAATGCCAGTTATCTAAGTGATGAGCGACGATGAGGAGGCAACCTACAGCTGTATTGGAATATTTTGAGAAGAATAAACAGATCACTGCAATGCTGGTGAGTTGGGCTGTAAAATATGCCCTGACTTGAATGATTTGGAATATTTTATTAAGGACTGTAACAAATTTGGACTTAATTGCAATCGCAGAAGTTTTATTGAATATAGTAAATTGGAGTCTCCTGACTGATGGTAATAAACATAAGGCAAAAGGACTATGGACCTAGGGCAACTGCAGTTGATCTGGTGGTTTCCCTAACACGTCTGATGAATTTATTAATCTAATTTTTGACTGGATTTGATGGATATTATTTCAAATACAATTATAAAGTCACTAGGGGGGTGCTTTTATATAAAGAAGCAATTTTTATTTAGGTGGGTAGATGCAAATGAAGATATTCTAAATGCTGTTGGAGGATGTGAAGACAAGAAGATTAGCAACCGGTTTAATCTAGTATGAAGAATTTAAATGTTTGATATAGTTAATAAATAATGTTTTTAGCTGATTTGTTAATATGTATTGACAAATTAATAAGAGGTTTGATTATTATTTTTTAATTTAAAAAATTATTATTTTTTATTAAGTGCTTTAATTATAGTTGGACCTTTATGGTTTAAAAGCGGAGGACGGAAGAGTTTATATAACATTTTATTTTAAATTTGGGGTTTTTGAATGTGGGTTTCTTTTTTTTTTCCTTTTGTTTTCAATTAAAGAAGTTATAAAATATCTTGTTAAATTGTATAGACCTAATAATTTGTTAAGCATTAAATAGCTAAATTGAGTAAAGATAGGTTTAATTAGGTAATACTTAACTGTTTTATTAGCTGTTGTAATTATGAATGGATATTAATTTTGTTGAATTAGATGGAATAGGAAGAAAGAAGACTTGCTTTCCTTTTATCTATCTGTTTAATGATTATGATAAGTGTGAAATGGAGTTTAATTTAGAGAATTTGAGCTGTATTTTATTTTATTTTGTATTTGCTCTGGGAAGTCGGGGGGCGGTTGGGGAGGGGGGAGAAAATGTATGTAAAACTTTTAAAACTTTTTCAATTAAAAAAAAGAAAAAGAAATGGAAAGAACACTAAAAATTTTGTCAGTGAATGTAAACGGACTCAACTCACCATCCAAACGACACCAAATTTTCAAAAAAATTCTGAAACAAAAATTGGATATAGTGTGCCTCCAGGAGGTACATGTAAGAAAACAAGACATAAAATATATACAAAATAAGAAATTAGGTAAATTTATTCATCTTTGGCAGAAGAGAAAAAAAGAGGAGTAGTGGTATATATAAAGGAAGGAATAGATAGCAATATAAGATATATAGATACTGAAGGTAGAATAGTGATGATAGAGTTAAGACTTGATTTCAAAAATATATTATTGGTAGTAATATATGCACCAAACAGTAAACAATTAGAATTCTATAGAAAAGTGCATGAGAAAATTATGGAGTAAAAAATGGAAAATGTATGTCTGATTGGAGATTTTAATGCTATTTTAGATGCAAGAAAAGATTATAAATGTGCCCAGCAAAATAAAAATAAGAAAAATGTATTACCCAGGACTTTTACAGATATGGTGGAAGAGTTAAACATGATAGATAGTTGGAGGTTCTATAATCCTGAAACCAAGCAATTTACATATTACTCGAACCCGCACAAGTCCTGGTCTAGGTTAGACATGGTATGGTTATCTAGCATATTAATGAGGGAAATAGAAGCGGTGGAAATTCTACCAAACGAGTGGGCGGATCACAACCCATTAATGATGACGTGGAAGGGGCAGCAGAGAAAGAAAAATAGATAGACAATGAATACTCAGTTAATAAAAGAAAAAGAATATAAGAAATATATGGAAAAGGAACTAGAACTGTTTTATAAGGCGAATGTGAAACAACACACCTCCCTACAAAATTTATGGGACACTACCAAGGCATACGTAAGAGGCCTTACAATAGCATACAATGCAAAACATAGAAAAGAGAGAGAAAAAGAATATAATAAATTACAAGAAGAAATTCAAAATTGGGAGAGTAAATTGCAAAGAAAACCAGGAGATGAACAAACAAGAGTAAAATGGATAGCGGCAAAACATAAGTTAAATATATTAGAACAAGGGCAATATGTAACGACTCTAAAATATATAAGGCAGAATTATTTCGAACACGCAAATAAACTGGGGAGGTTTATACAGGCTGAGAAAGGAAAGAGAAAAAAGAACAATTCAGAAATTACAAGATGAGGAGGGGAGGATCCAACAAAATATAGAGAAGAAAAAGGAAATAACACTCCAATATTACCAAAAACTTTATGAGAAAGATATAGTAACAATGGAGGAAATTGAACATTACTTAAAAGGAAAGGGAGTACAAACATTAACGGAGGAAGAAAAAGAGTTATTAGACAGGGAGATTACGGCAGGTGAATTAAAAGAAGCGCTGAAAAGACAGAAAAATAATAAAACTCCGGGGACTGATGGTCTACCAACGGAGTTCTATAAAACATTTGGAGAATTATTAAACGGAATATTATTAGAAGTATATAATGAAACCCTGATGGAGGCAAAATTACCAAACACATGGAAAGAAGCGTACATCTCTCTAATACCGAAAGAGGGGGCAGATGCCACATTAATAAAAAATTATAGACCGATTTCTTTGTTGAACACCGATTACAAAATTTTTATGAGTATAATTGCTAATAGGCTGAAAAAAATACTACATAACAAAATACATCAGGACCAAAATGGTTTTTTACCCACAAGACAAATAAAAAATAATTTAAGGATGGTAATGGATGTTTTAGAATATTACGAGATGCATCCAGAGAGACAGGTGGCCCTGATCTTTCTGGATGCACAAAAAGCGTTTGACCAAGTAAACTGGCAATTTATGAAACAACAAATTAAAAGTATGAATTTTGGTGAGAAATTTACAAAAATGATAACATCAATATACCAGGACCAAAAAGCATGTATTTTGGTAAACGGGGACCTAATGAAATTTTTTGGAATAAATAAAGGAGTAAGGCAGGGATGCCCACTATCGCCCCTACTTTTTATCTTAACGTTGGAAAATTTGTTAATTAGAATTAGGGCAAATAAAGAAATACAAGGATTAAAGATTAAGAGAGAAGATTACAAGGTCCAAGCCTTTGCGGACGATCTTGTTTTCTTCATAGAAGATCCAATAGAAACAACCCCCAAATTAATAAAAGAAATTGAAACTTTTGGAAAAGTAGCAGGCCTAAAAATTAATAAAGAAAAAACGAATATGATAATAAAAAATATGACAACAAAACAAGTAGAGAAATTAGTAAAAGATTCAGGATTACAGGTAGTCAAAAAAGTCAAATACTTAGGGATAAATCTGACAGCTAGAAAAGTAACAATAAAACAGGATAATTATGAACCTTTAGTCCAGAAAATAAAAGAGGATTTGGATAAATGGGGGAAATTAAGACTATCCTTACTGGGGAGGATAGCAGTGATAAAATCAAATATACTTCCAAGACTCCTTTATTTATTCCAAATGATACCAATAAAATTAGACAAAAAATTCTTTGATAATTTGGATAAAATAACACCAAATTTTGTGTGGGAAGGGAAAAAAATCAAGAATAAAATTGAACATATTACAAGATGACAAAATTAGAGGCGGATTTGGTTTCCCGGCATGGCAAAAATATTATAAGGCAGCAAGCTTGTTATGGATTAAGGAATGGATAACCCTGGAGAAGCAAAGATTGTTAAATCTGGAAGGACATGATCTAATGAAGGGATGGCATGCTTTTATTTGGAATTCTGGAAATAAAATATATAAACATTTCAACAACCATACTATCAGAAAATCCTTAATTAATACATGGCAACAAATTCGACATAAACATTACATAAAAATTCCTGGTTGGTTATCAACAATAGAAGCAATTACTCACCCCAATATACTATCAAAACAAAAAATATTAAGATATAGAGAAGTATTGGATATGCAGGGGAAATTAAAAACTAGGGAAGAACTAAAAGAACAAGGAATAGCAACAGACTGGTGGCCCTACTCACAAATAAAAACAAGATATAGGAAGGATCAGGAGGAGGGAGGAATAGACTTAAAACAAAATCGATTAGACAAATTATTAGAATCTAAAGAAGGGAAATTAATTTTGAAAATATATAAATATCTACTCGAATATGATTTGGCAGAAGAATTGGTTAAAGGGCAGTTGATAGCGTGGGCGAGGAATATTGGCCACAGTATACAGCTGGAAGAATGGGAAAGAGCGTGGGAAAATAACTTCAGCATGACAAAATTGGTGGCCTACAAAGAAAATCATTATAAGATGTGGTATCGATGGCATCTGGCCCCCGCAAGATTAGCGAAAATGTACCCAAACATAAACCCGACATGTTGGAAATGTAAAGAAGCACAAGGAACTTATTATCACGTTTGGTGGCTCTGCCCAGAAATTAAGAAATATTGGAACAAGATAAAAACATGGATAATCGAAATAACAGATTATGAAATTGAATTAGAACCCGAAATTTTTTATTAGGCATGATTAAAAAGAATATTAGAAATGATATAAAATATTTAATACTCCACATAATTATGGCGGCAAGATTAGTATTAGCACAACTTTGGAAAATAGATCGAATGCCAACTGATCAGGAGTTAATACAAAAACTTTACACATGCACAGAAATGGACAAACTAACTTTAGAGTTACAGGATAAGGAGGACTCAAAATATTATACAATATGGAATAGATGGTATCAATGGATAAACCAGAGAAAGGGAAATGGGTAGAGACGGAATTTAGAAGAAATCAATATAATTAAAAACAGCACTGTCAGAGAAATAGAAAACGAAATATGCCACGGTATGTTGGCATATATGTATGTATGTATATATAATGGAAATTAGTTAGAAATTGTGTACTGTATATGTAAATTTGTCTCTTGATTAAGAGAAATTTGTATGTTTTAAATGGTTTTATAAATGAATAAAGTTTTGTTTTTAAAATTAAAAAAAAATAGAAAGTTTTAGAGAATGAAAAACTCAAGATCTTGTGGGACTTCAAGATTCAGACTGACAGGCATTTGGTCCACAACACACCTGACATAACAATAGTTGAAAAGAAAAAAGTATGGTTCATTGACATTGCAATACCTGGTGATGCACGGATTGAAGATAAGCAGCAAGAAAAAAATCACAAAGTATTGGGACTTGCAAATTGAAGTTGAGTGACTGTGGAAAAAGAAATCGTGTGTTGTCCCGATTGTAATTGGATCCCTTGGAGCAATACCCAAAAGGCTACCCTGCTATTTAGAAATTCTAAATTTACCGGACTTGAACATTTTGACTCTACAAAAAATCACCTTACTTGGAACTGCTTACATTCTCTGACGATACCTTAACAGTTCCTAGGTCCTTGGTTAGGACTCGAGCTGCTGAGCTATTAACCAGCCTCAAAGGCTGTGAATCTCACTAAAGATTAAATAATAATAATAATAATAATAATAATAATAATAATAATAATAACAACAACAACAACAACCACCTTTATTGTCACTGCACAACATATGTACAATGAGATTGTTTGAGCTCCCTCAGTGCACCCCCCCAATACAATACAACTCTCAGTGAAGACAGAAAATCCATAACCCAATAAATCATATTAACAAACACCTAACCCTATTGCACCAGTGTGAAAATGTTACACGTTGCCCCGGACCTGCAAGTCCATCGTACTATGTAGTTATGATGTTATTTCACATTCAGGAGTCTGACAGCCCACATATAAAAATTGTACTATCTTTATTGGGATTTTTTTTAGTACTGTTGTTATCTGCCCAGAAATATCTGATGATGAAAGATAAATCACAATATAAATGTCTGCTGTATTCAATTCTATACTTATATGCTCTGCACACATACAGACACACACAGAGAGACACTCCAAAATAAATATTAACAGCTGATATTGCCCTTGTAAGAAAACATTCAAAACAAAGCAGGGCCGAGCTGAGGACTTTGTACAGTATCTGTATGATAAGATCACTCAGATTCGGGAAGACTTGGCCGCTGACTGGGTTAGTTCAGACAAGATGATGGAGGCAGGTCTTGAGAGTGTTATCTGGGAAGAGTTTGATCCTGTAGCTCCCGAGGATGTGGGCAGGATCTTGGGATGGCTGAACGCGACCACATATTTATTGGACCTGTGTCCCTCCTGGTTGGTGCTGGCTTCCCGGGAGGTTACACGAGGCTGGCTCCAGAGGATTATCAACGCTTCTCTGAGTGAGGGTGTCTTGCCAGCCACCCTGAAAGAGGTAGTGGTGAGGCCCCTCCTCAAGAAGCCTTCTCTGGATCCGGCTCTTTTGGCTAACTATCGTCCAGTCTCCAACCTTCGTTTTGTTGTGAAGGTTGTTGAGAGTGTGGTGGCGCGGCAGCTTCCCCAGTACCTGGATGAGGCTGTCTATTTAGACCTGCTCCAGTCCGGTTTCAGGCCTGGGTACAGCACGGAAATGGCATTGGTTGCATTGGTGGATGATCTCTGGAGGCCTCGGGGTAGGGGTTATTCCTCTATCTTGGTCCTGTTAGATCTCTCAATGGCTTTTGATACATCGACCATGGTATCATGTTGCACCGGCTGGAGGGACTGGGAGTGGGGGGCACCATTTTATGGTGGTTCTCCTCCTATCTCTCCGACTGGTCGCAATCTGTGTTGACAGGGGGGCAGCAGTCGACCCCGAGGCACCTTGTTTGTGGGGTGCCACAAGGGTCGGTCCTCTTGCCACTCCTGTTCAACATTTATGTGAAGCCACTGGGTGAGATCATCCGTGGTTTTGGGGTGCAGTTCCATCAGTACGCTGATGACACTCAGCTGTACATCTCCATCCCAGACCATCCCAACGATGCCTTGGAAGTGATGTCCCAGTGCCTGGAGGCCGTGCGGGTCTGGATGGGGAGAAACAGGCTTTGACTCAACCCTTCCAAGACCGAGTGGCTGTGGCTGCCGGCGTCCCGGTATAGCCAGCTGGTACCATCGCTGGCTATTGGGGGCGAATCATTGGCCCCCACGGAAAGGGCTCACAACTTGGGCATCCTCCTGGATGCACGGCTGTCTTTAGAAGAGCATATGACAGCCATGGCCAGAGGGGCTTTCTATCAGGTTCGCCTGATATGCCAGTTGTACCCCTTTCTAGACCAGGACTCCTTACGCATGGTCACTCAAGCACTCGTCACTTCTTGTCTGGACTATTGTAATGCTCTCTACATGGGGCTCCCCTTGGGGTGCACCCGGAGGCTCCAACTGGTGCAGAATGCAGCCACGCGGGGATTATGGGAGCGACGGGGCGCTTCCATGTGACGCCTGTCCTGCGCGAGCTGCATTGGCTCCCGGTGGACTTCTGGGTGCGCTTCAAGGTGTTGGTGATCACCTTTAAAGCACTCCATGGCTTAGGGCCGGGGTACTTACGGGACCGCCTTCTGCCACCAATTGCCTCCCACCAGCCAGTTCGCTCCCACAGAGAGGGCCTCCTCAGGGTGCCATCAGCCAGACAATGTCGGCTGGCGACCCCCCGGGGGAGAGCCTTCTCTGTGGCGGCACCTACCCTATGGAATGATCTATCCCCAGAGATATGAGTGATCCCAGACCTCCGGGCCCTAAAACCTACTTTTTTCAGTTAGCCGGGCTGGCCTGATCCTTTATTGGTTTTAGTGTTTGATATTGATTGATTTTAATTGACATGTTTTAAATTTTGGGCTAAATTGTATTTAAATTATTTTAAAATGATTTTAACTTTTGTATTATGTTTTTACCTGGCTGTTCACTGCCCTGAGTCCGCTAGGAGAAGGGTGGTATAAAAGTTCAATAAAGAATAAGAATAAGAATAAAAATAAAAAAAACTGAACAGATTCTGAGTGCAAGAGGGAGAAAACTAAGACAGGAACCTGTGGCCTAATAAAGCAAATTGCTTCTTTCCTCTGACCATATCTCAAATACAATATGTCTTGCATACTGACCTAATGGGAAGATACGGATAATAATAATTTCAAAATTAGATATTTATCTCAAAGATCCCAACATCAACCTGTAATTTCCACTATATCTGCATTTTTCTGTGGTCTTTTTTGTGGTCTTTGGGCCACATAGTCGGCCAAAGGTATATGAACCCCAGTTCTGCTTTTTCTCAGGACTGCTCAGCTTTGTTGGGATTGCAATATACAATCTATAAACTGTAATAAAATAATTTCACATCTTCAAAGTGATTTGGTTGGTTTAGGAGAGCCAATTTTTGGGCACAATATTTGTGTGACACAAAATTAGCAGTGGGTGGCCATATAGAAGGAAGGGAGAGAGGGAGGAAGGGAGGGAGGAAATTATCAAGTTTCTTTTTTCAATTTTTAAATAGACTGAGGCAATCTGGTTTACTGGATCACAGGTTCCTGCCTTTTCTCCTGTGTCTTACCTACAATCTATTCAGATTCAAGGTCTATTCAGTAAACAAGTGGTTTACTAACTTGTTTTTTAACTTGAACTATTCATTAGCGGTATGCAAAGCTTTGAAGAATTTATTAGATCTGATGAAGTTTTGATCAACTTTCTCAATCAGAGAGAATCATTGAATTGAAATAAGGGACACATTGAGAATTTTTGTTATCACTGGAGATTTCCTATCTTTACTTTTAATTTGGTAATTCATATAAAGAATACAGATCATCAGTCTGACACATAAAGAAACATGAACAATATACAATATGTATCAAATGTATCTAAAGATTTAAACAGATTAACTTTGTTCTCTTTTCTATTAAGATATATTAAACTTTCTTGCCACTCGAACAGAATAACTAAGATTTAGCAGTGAGCTAAAGACTTAACACTTTTAAATCCTGCATAATTGGGATAGGTTGAATTACAAATATACCCTTAAAGTTTCATACTACAGCAAAGAAAGAAGAAAGGTCTTGTTTAAAAAAAGACAGGAGACAGGAGTTCATTTCTTAAGCACAATGAATACATTTGGAAATATACAAAGAGGTTGACTTCTTGGGAAGAAAAAGGAAAAGCTTTCTTTTTTAGTAGGGATAGAAACAGCCATTCAGAATGAAAAGAAATTGGGAGAGGAAATAAGGGAGAGTGATGGAGAGAAAGAAACAGAAAAAGGTTGTTCAAATGAATAGGAATCCTTATTTGTTTTCTCTGAAATTTGCAGCTATTTTATATTTCAGTGCAAGTCTACCAACTTAAAACAAATTGCAATAAAATTCTAACATCAATATATATTAGTAAAAATATCTTGCATTTTTAAATTGTTCCTTTTATTTTCTAAGTTAGTTTCTTTCCATCACATTTGGCATGTTACTCAAATTAACACTGGGTATATGATGGGTTTGCAAGTAGAAAAATAGGGACCACCTTTGGTGGGAAGGTAACAGCGTTCCATGCGCCTTTGGCATATAGTCATGCCGTCCACATGACCACAGAAATGTCTTCGGACTGTGCTGGCTCTTTGGCTTTGAAACGGAGATGAGCACCACCCCCTAGAGTCAGGAACGACTAGCACATATATGCAAAAGGACCCTTTACCTTTACCTATATGATGGGTTTATCCAACCCTCTAGAAATTACTTGAGCTTCAAAGCACTCTCTTTTTAATTTTAATATGTGATTCAAAATCTGAAATTGAATTAGGAGCTTTAGTGCAGTGTTAAAATTCTGTGGTTGCATAGAAAGAGACCAAGACTCAAACAGATAATTTATGAAAAAGAAGTCATTGTTTAACATGTAATACTTTAATTTGAGCAACTGAAGTATGTGACATTAAAATGTCATATACCAATGCTTGCAGTTTCAAACCAAATATAGGATTTGCAATTTTATTTTCATCAAATAGAGATTAAGCTACTCAAGATGAGATTAAGCTGAAGTAAACAAAAGCAGTCATGAGAATGCTACAGTAGGATCCAAGGTCTAACATGTATCCATAGAAGAATATGGATGAAGTTCCAGAGCTGATTGTTCCCAGTCAGACTTGCCTATCACATAGGAACGGAAAGGAAAGGAAAGGAAAGGAAAGGAAAGGAAAGGAAAGGAAAGGAAAGGAAAGGAAAGGAAAGGAACTTAGATCATGAATATACAAAGCTATGTCACTTAAATGTCACTCCAACCCACTTCTGGTAATATCAATGATGCAGCCACTGCAAAATTGACATCTTCAGGTTTTTCTGCTGATTAAATGCTCTCTTTTGTTCAGCTCTGGTCGCAATAGAATAATATAGCATTTGGAAGCAAAGATACAGCCCAGCAATCTGGCACTGGAGCATAGAATGGAGAAGATCTCCACGCTGACCATATATTTTCCTTTGGTGCTCAGGTAAGTTGGAACAAAAGTCAGCCACACACTGCAAAATACTAACATGCTGAAAGTAATGAATTTGGCTTCATTAAAAGTGTCTGGCAACTTCCGAGCAAAGAAAGCTACAGTGAAGCTGGCAATGGCCAGTAATCCCAGGTAGCTCAAAACAAGATAGAACATGATGGGTGATGATTCATTACACTGAAGGACAATTTCTTCACTCATTGAAACCATATCACTATCTGGAAAAGGGGGGAATGTTGCAAGCCACATAACACAGATGCCTACTTGAAGAAAAGTACAAGAAACAACAATGAAGATTGCCAGTCTTTTCCCTGTCCACTTCTTCATCTTGGATCCTGGCTTTGTGTCCATGAAAGCCAGAACTACAATAAGGGTTTTTGCCAAGACACAAGAAACTGCCATGGTGAAAATGACCCTAAAGGTAGTTTGGCGGAGGAGACATGTTATTATTAGTGGTTTTCCAAGGAAGAGCAATGAGCAAAGAAAACAGAGCAGAAGTGAGATGAGCAGAAGGTAGGAAAGGTCACGATTGTTTGCTTTCGCTATGTGAGTATTGTGATGCTTCCAAAATGTCTTCAAGATCTGAACAGTAATAGCTGACAATAAGACTGTACAAGTGATTATGCTGATAACCAGTGGTTCTTCATAGGACAAATAGCTAATGATCGTTGGAAGGCATCCATTCTGTTCCTTGTTTGCATACTGATCTTCTGGGCATTTGAAACAATTGTCCATATCTGCAAAAGTTCACAAAATTAAAAGAGAAAAAAGTAATAATGTATGAATTTTTAATTAGCAGTATAGTAGAATTTGTAAGGACACTTTTTTATATATAAATGAATTGGAAAGGACATAATGGTTGGTCTGTTATTGGATGAATGACACCTTTGAATAAACAAAGAACATCACTTTTTATGTGACAAGTTGTCTCTGGTTCAGTGGTGAAATCTGGACCGGTTTACTACTGGTTTACTGGCTGCGCATGCGCAGTGTGCACCATACAACAAATGTGAGGTGCGCACACGGAGTGCAGGCCAAAAGGAGGTATGCAGTAAGTAGAACAGTGCACGAGGGGGGGGTGATCAGCTGTGGCATGCATTCATTTTTTTACTTTTAAAAGTAAAAAAAAAAAAAACCTCTGATGATCGTGCTGCTCAGCTGTGATTGTCAGAGGGTTTTTTACTTTTTAAAAGCATTTTTTCTACCACCTCTTCAGCCTAAGATGTTGTTTAAAAAATGCTTTTAAAAGGCTCTGGCGATCAGGCAACTCAGCTGGGATCAGGTGAATTCCAGTTGGTAGAAAAAATGCTTTTAAAAGTACAAAAAAAAGAGAAACCTCTGATGATCGTAAGGAATAGCTGGGCATGTGGGAGGGCCAGGGATTTTTGTTACCAGTTCTCTGAACCACCACCCGCTGTTATGTATATAGGTTTGGGCAGGAAGTTTGAATTAACTGACCATCAGCTGATTGTCTGACCACCACAGCTGCAAGGTTTATAAGGAGAGCTGTTTCCCCAGGTCAGTTGCTGGATTCTCACCCTGAAATAAAGAGCTGTTGTCACACACTGCCTGGCTTGCTGAGTCCTCATTCATCCAACCTAAATTGGGACGAAGATGGGATTTTGAGACCAGAAGCCACGGAAAGATCTGAAGCCACGAGCTGACGAGAGACCTGCAAACCCGCGACAGAGCTGAAGCCACGAGCTGACAAGAGAGCTGTAACCCCGAATCCAGCCAGGCGAGCAAGCAGAGGAACTGTAGAATCTACCTACGATGTCTGCCTACACCCCGCCAGTGCCTTTCAACCCCAGGAAGAGAAGTGGGGATCCTACATGTTCCGCTTCAAATGCTTCCAAGTGGCCAATGACCTCCAAGGGCTATCAGACGTTCGGAAGAAAGCCCTGTTCCTGAGCCACTGTGGCTTGAAGGTATTCAACATGGCCGAAGCCCTATCGGAACCCAATTTGGTCCACACCATCTCATGGCAGATGCTACAAACGCTGTTAAAAGACCACTATGCCCGAATGCCTTCGAAGTACATGCAGCGGTTCAAGTTCTGGCAACGCAAGCAACAGGACGGCGAGTCGATCAGCGAGTACATCACTGCCCTGCGTAAGGCCACAAACCAATGTGAGTACTGAGATCTGGATGAAATGCTCCTAGAGCAACTAATCTGCGGAGTGAGAGATATTCGCTTGCAGAGAAGGTTGCTTGCAAAGACAAACCTTACCTTACACATTGCCCTGGACGAAGCCAGGGCTCACAAATTATCTACCAAGGCAGCCGAGAGACTACAAGGCAAGACACAGGCCAAGACGGCACAATGGTTGGCACCAGTCCACCAAGAAACCGCCAGCACCGTGAGCGAGGCAGAGTCGGAGGAAGACGTCTGCAGAACCAAACAGGACCAGCAGGACCGGCAAGAGCTCTGAGATGCCTGTGCGAGCTGTGGAGGACCCCATCTGCACCAAACCTGCAAATTCCAAGATGCCATTTGCCGGCATTGCGAGCGGAAGGGGCACATTGCCAGGGTCTGCAGAGCCAAGCAGAACCCTCATTACAAGCCGCGGAGCAACACCAGCCATTCAGAGATGGTGCCGCGAGCAAGGGCCAATCAGAAGGGCAGCCACAGGAGCGGTGTGAAATCCGAAGACCCGGAAGCCTGCACTATTAGAATCAGTAGAACCTGCACGTCCCCTGGGGAGAAGACCTACACGACGGTCACGATTGAGGGCCGGGACTGTGTTATGGATATCGACACCAGATCCCCAATAACTATCATGTCCTGGGACAAGCTGAAGAAGGCTGTCCCCAGCATCCAGAGAAGGCAACTACGACACCAGCAATTGAGACTGCGCGATTACCAAGAAAACCGCATCCCGGTGGAAGGAATCGGTGAGTTCCAGGTGCAGTACGGGGAATTCCGAGAGAAACTTCCCATCACTGTAGTCAGTGGGTGGCTCCCAAGCCTATTGGGCATGGACTGGTTCAGAGCCCTGGGCATGGGTTTCACGGGGGTCAGGAACGTGTGGAGCACCCTCAAGGATGACCTGATGCAGGAGTTCCAGGACGTGTTCAATGAGCGGCCTGGCAAGTATGTGGGGACCCCTATCTCATTCATCCTTGACCCCAATATTGCCCCTATCTGATTGAAACCCAGGAGGGTACCCTTCGCCCTAAAGTTTCTCCAGGCTTTCCATCCCTGTGCAGGCATCCCTATTCTTAGGATGGAACCTAGAATCCTGGAATGGACAGTCAAATGTCTGAGCCCAGAAATCTCTGATGAAACCATCCCCTTTTGAATTCAATGGATTTCTATTCTGAAGAAATCTCTGAAATCCCTGGATTTTCTCAGAATGAACTGCAAAGGAAAATGAACCATGAAATTCGAATACAGGCCTCTCAGAAGCTGCAATGATGCGTTTCAGCTCCATCCCAGCGATCAGAAGCCAAACATGGCCTTTAGGTTTTTCTAATTCAAATTTAAAAGATAGCAACCATCTCAAAAGTATCATGGAACTCATGTCTCCACTGAAAACCAGCACCTTGGCTTTGCTGTTCATGACTTCATAGTAACACATTTCTACACATTTCATGCGGTTTTCACCATGATACAAAATGAATGTATATACATCCGCGATACAGATATCATTTTTTTTCAAATTCTGGAATGATGACATTCATGACGGTCTCTAAATGCATCCCATTGGCAATAAATAATCCAATCCAATTCCAGTTGAAATGCTGGAGTAACTTCATAATCCCTCTGTACTGATAAAGTACATTTGGAATCATCTGATAGTAGTAAAACAGTTGTTCCTTTTCTGTTACCACCATTCCAGAGCTGTACAAGAACTGAAAAGACATTCAGATATGGAATAATGTTTTTCAACAGGTCACAAAGTTCCATTACTTCAAAAGGTATAGAAAGTGGGACTTATTCAGTCATATAATTTTACAAAATATTTTTGAACCATTTTTTAAAATTTTATCTCAATCATACATTTTATAATAAATACCTCCTTTACCAGAGCCTTTTGTACTTAAGAAATTTTTATCTTTTTATTAAAAAGCCTTTTGTTGTTTTCCAATTTCTACTTTTTACTGTATCATATTTTAAATAAAAAATAATGAAATTCATTCCTATTTTGCTATATATCAGGCAGTGGAATACAATTCTGAGCAAAATATCTTTCTAGTGGGGTAGAATTATCCTAAATATAAGAAAGCAAAGTAAACAGTCTATACCTGAATTTAAAAATCATTAATTAAAAATCACCTTCTCCTCTTCTTTCTTCTTCCCATTGCACATTGCAGAGCCGCACAGCAATAGGAATGTGCAATGGGAAGAAAAGCACTTTCAGGCTGCAGTGCTGCAACCTTGTTATGGAATGAAAAGATTGAGAGTCATCCCAAAGGGCAAATAGAATCAGATTTTATTATTGCAATAATAGATTCAGAGTCCGATTCATACCTGGAAGTCTGAATGACCTATATATTACAAGACCCCAATTCTTATACTCTTTCAAACAAAGGAAACTGCTAACCCAGCAGTTCTGGTTACAGAGATGCATCTGTTATTATTTGACATTTTCCTAATCACAAAAGTTTTACAATATCTTGACCAGAACACTCATAAGCTAAGTCAGGCCAACGTTGAAAATGGTATTCAAACAAAGCCGGGGGTCTCCCATATAAAAGTTCAAAGGAGACAACTGGTATTTAGTTCGTGAGGTAGTTCTAAAAAAACATACAAAGCCAGAGGAAAACAAACAAACAAACTTGAAGCCATGGCAAATGGGCTTCTAAGCACAGTTTGGTAATAATTGCTTCCAATGATCTCTTTAGTGTGTCCATGTAAAATAGCATAAAAAAATTGCTTCTCCTTTCTCCAGGGGGTGTTCCTCAAAATCAAATCTTATTTTTGTTTGTAAATCAATTATTTCAGCCCAATAATGTTCTAATCCATACTGATCTGGTGTTGGGTAAGAACAATGTTAGATTCAAATTGTGATCAGTAGTGAAAATCAAGTTTGTCTGCTGCATTAAAATTGTTTAATATTTTAGATGGGGTGCTCACAATAAGGGCTCCCCCAAGGGTCAATTTCCTACTGTCTTGGACCAGTATTTGACAGGAATGCCACAGACTTCTTTTGTCTTGCCCAATACTGAGCCAATGCTCCTCATGAGATTCCATTCTCTGTGTTCACAAAGAGATGGAATGGCTGTTCCAAATTTGGCAAACTTAATACAGGAGCCTTGGTTAAAGCGTGTTTCAAATTTACAAGGCTTCCTCTTTCAAACTCCAAGGGGAAGATTCAATCAATTTTGCATATAGGTGTTTGGTAAGATCAGCATACCCATCAATCCAGAATCTACAGTATCCAACCAACCTAAGAATTTCCTTAGTTCTTGCTTGTTTTAAGGAAGAGGTTGAGAGGCCACCCCTTCCATTCTATCAAGAGTGATTTTCCTACTCCCTTTACTAATTAAGTGTATTCTAATACTTTGTCCATGTAATCTGATCTCTGTCAATTAAAAAAACACCACTTCCTCTTCTTCAAGTCCCACAACCAAATTTATCAAGGGCTCTCCACGGAACCCAAAAACTAATCACCCAACATCACCAATACTGACTTTCATCTCCTGCCATCATATTGTACACTTACGCTTCCCTTCTTTGGATTGGGCAGTCTTTCACTCTGTCTACCCTGCCCGCATCATCACTTCGTTTACCCATTATCACTTGATTCCACCCACACATTCCTTTCCTCCTTCACCGTTCGAAGGTTCCCTATGATTCAAAAACAAATCACATACCTTCTCCCTTCCATCAGTTCCACTTTCTCTAACTCCTTCTTCGGATAACACTAAACATTCATTTCCTCCTAACACTGCCATCCTGGCGTCCAAGTCAGTACAAGTCTGTGCAGACCAACTTAAAGACAACTTTCTGGCTTCCACTAAAACTTCCTTTCTCCCTTAACACTAACCATTCAATCTATAAACAAATTAGCTCCTTCTGCCAAAGGAACATCCAGTAAATCAAGTGTAACCCTACGCTATAATATAACTACCCCAACACAATAATATTACTGCTGTCATTAATCAAATGTCCTAAGTATTTGATCTCTCTTTCTACATATTATAATTGCTAACCCATCTCTGTAACAATTCCTAAAAGGCAACAACTTACACTGCTTACAAACAAACAAGCAAACAAAAAATATGCCATATTTTTAGCACTTTGTCTGCTAAGTATGCAGACATAAAGACAGAAAGGAATACAAAAAAAGACTTCAAAAATAAAAAAAAAAACCAAACAAAGTATTTTGGATCTATGCTCTGAAATATCTTTGGATCAAACTTTAGTGTCAATTCTCTGCCTTCAGTAAAATGCAAGCAGATTCAGAAAATCTTTCAAAATCATTTCCTTTATATAGGTTTAATTAAACGTTTTAAACCTCAAAAATTTCCAGAAAAAAAATAAAATCAAGACTGTATTCAGAGCAGAAAAGAAAATATATCTGCATAGCTTTTATATGCAGATGAAAAAGAGGCCGAAACAGTGAGAGGATTTGCAGATCACCCATTGCCCCGCCTTACTCTCAGCAGAGAGAGAGAAAAAAGTTTGAAAGAACACACAAGCCTCTCTCCCCCCTTCTTCTCTCCTCCAAAGGGAAGGTGGGTTTCCAGGAGAAAAAAATGTTTAAACTACATAGAATCCTTTAAACAAAACAATCTATTGCATTTCACACTCTAACCTCGCAACACACAAGCATACACATATTACAGTCCGGACATTTCAGACACGCACATTTACATTTGTACTGCAATCAGACTGTTTCTAAAAACCAATTTCACATACAAAAATTTCATTCACGGCTTCCTTCATGAAAACCAATCATCTAAATAACCTTTGGTGTACTGTTATTAGAAGATTTCTATTGTAAAGAACCTCCCTGCAGGTTTGGAAATGATCACATACATACACACATACCATTAAACATTTCCAGATCTGTGGAGATTGTTTGTGTTTTTTGTTTTAATTTTATTTCCTTGGGCAACCTATAGCTTATTCTTAAAGTAGTGGGAGAACTCAGAAAGCAGTTTAAATCATAAATATGATTGTGGGCCCAAACTACTTTCCGTTTCTCCCAGCTTCAAGCTGCGATGTTAACTTAATTTTCAGGATGACCAAACATCTCACAATCAATTCTACATGTTATTATTATAGATGCATATCCAGGAATTTTGTAACAAATCACATCAAATTGATCAAGTCAAATTATATGAGTCTTCCTATTTAGACAGGTTTTACATAAAGCCCAGGTGGGAAGAACAATAAACAATTTCTTCTTTCTTCTTAATTACACTGAAAGCAAGGGTTTAACCACCCGCACAGCCTAACACAGGAGGCTTGAACTCCTTACTGGAGACTTTCAGGATGCCACCTTGTCTCCTAGGGGGGTGATCAGGCCCCCTCTTCCACCTCAAAGTAGCTGGGGCTCCCCCTTTTTACATATACTCACTCTGCCGGCTTTTCTTCCTTCTTGGCCCCTTGTTGAAATTTCTGGGTCTGGTCTGCCCTTTTGTGGGTCTTTGGCTGAATGCTTCTCCAGCAAGCGTATGACAATTCCCCCATCGAAGAATTCCTATAGACTGCAATGGAGTCTGTGCCGGCTGATGAACCTTTGTTGGGAAAATGTCATTACTCACTGGGGCAACACGCCTAGACAGAAAATTCTCTGCCTCTCAAAATCCAAAGTCCCATCTGGGGTGCCAAAAATGTTATGCAATGAAGAGATTGAGAGTCATCCCAAAGGGCAAACAGAATCAGATTTTATTATTGCAATAATAGATTCAGAGTCCGATTCATACCTGGAAGTCTGAATGACCTATACATTACAAGACCCCAATTCTTATACTCTTTCAAACAAAGGAAACTGCTAACACAGCAGTTCCAGTTACAGAGATGCATCTGTTATTATTTGACATTTTCCTAATCACAAACGTTTTACAATATCTTGACCAGAACACTCATGATTTTTGTAGATTTCTATAGCATAGACAATTAAAGTATTTTTAGCTTACTGAGGGAGTTTCCTAGAGAGGTAGATTCCCTTGACCTGGCCCTCTTCAGCCATATGTCACTGTTTGTTCCTAACTTGTGACAGATGGGGCCTCTTTAGGAAAGAATCCAGTGAAAGTGTTTTCCGGTTGAACATGTTCTTGCTTTTACTACTTTAAGTGAAGAGGGGCCCTCAATGGTTATCTATCTGAACCTGCATTAATGCTAATATTATTATTAACTATAATAACCCCACCCCAAATCCAAAATGGTTCCCAGTTCCCCCGCTGCACATTGCAGAGGAACTGGCCAGCCGCTGCCTGAAACGCGGCTCTGAAAATTGGATTGAGGAATCCAGGCTGGAAAGGAGGGGTGTTTTACTCTAGGACAGCGGTTCCCAACCTGGGGGTTGCGACCCCTTTGGGGTCGAATGGCCATTTCACAGGGGTCTCCAAAGCCCTCTCTCACCCCCCGCTTTCACTCACCCTCACCCTCTGCCTCTGTTGGATCGCTTACCCCACCCACTCCCAATCTATTGCTGCCTCCTGAGTCCCAGCTGATGGCTAGAGGGAAAAAAGCTGTTTAAATTCTTGCCGGTGGGGCTTCAAAAGGCCGCCCTACAACTGATCAGTGTTAAAAGAAAATAAATTAGAAGATCGGTGCCTGCAAAAATAGAAAAAACTGCCTCTTTCAACTCCTGCATAGGTTAATTACCATAAGATTAATCCACCTCCCGACTCTCAGCTGATTTGCTCTCAGCTGTTTTGTGCAGGCTCTTTTGCAAACTCTTGTTTTGCAAGCACTTTGCCTGTTGCAATTTTTGCAGCAAACTTTGCCTGCTGGAGCAATTTTTTTTCCCTAGCTAAAAGGAAACTGAAAGTTAAGCAGGGTCTTTGCTGCAATGTGACAAAATGAAGCAGGGAGAGAGATTTCTTTTTCCTTTTCCTCACCAAAAAAGTAGGTACAAAACTTCAAACAATAGAAAATTTAGGGCAAAAGAGGAGAGTTCAAGATTTTAAAACACAAAAGAAAAAAAGCTCATTTTAACTAGGGAACTGTAATAATTGAGATTAATTGTATATTGTGTTGAAAGCAGAAATGGTTAAGTTGTGGTTTGGAGGAATATATGAGGGAAATTATTTGGTTTATTATTATTGGTAAATATAATTAATGGATTTGTAAGAAATTGGATTGCATGGAAATAATTGGAATATTCATGTTCATATTGATTAATATACAAAAAAGATAGTTATATAACTAATTGATTTATATTAAAATGTTGAATTCGTATTAAACTGCAATATTACATAATTAACCAATGTGAGGATGGATATAAAAATAGATGACAATGGGAAGGGGTATAATATAGAATAGAAGGGAAAAATTGGATTTGATTAAGATTAGAGATGAGGATGAAGGGTAATATTGGTTTTTTTAAAAAATAGATGAGGAATAAATATGGCAAAAAGGAAATATAGAAATTGTAAATTTAATTGAAATGACTAAACACTGTTTAAATTTGTGAACCGGCCAAATACTCTGTTCAAAGAAAATACATTGTATGTCTGTATGTGTGTTTCTAATTATTGCTATTTATTCATATTTGTTCTCTTTTATTCTTTAAAGTTTAACAATTCATTTTTTATCTTAATATTTTTATATTTGTTTGGGTTTGGCTTTCTTCCCTTTCATCTTTTTTATTGTACAGCAATCTTTCTCCTCCAATCTACCACCTCTCTCTTTTCTTTCCTTCTTACTTTCTCTCCCCCTCTTCTTCTCCTCCCTACTTCCTCTTCCTTTCTCCTTCTCCTCCTCTCTTCCTCCCTCTCTTACTCTCAGTCCTACTCTAATTTCCCTTCCCTTCCTTCATTCCTCTCTATTGCTGTATCCTTTTATGCATATGGACTACTCAGAGGGCTGAAAAAGTTATTTTTTTAAAAAAATGATTTATATGCCGCCCTTCTCCGAGACTCAGCAATATGCGCTAAGCAATAGCCTTCATACTTTTGTATATTTATACAAAGTCAGCTTATTGCCCACACAAACTGGGTCCTCAATTTACCTACCTTAGAAAGGATAGAAGGCTGAGTCAACCTTGAGCCTTGGTGAGATTCGAACCTGCAATAATTGCAGGCAGCTGATGTTAATAACAGGGCTTTAGACCACTGTACTATCCAAGGCTCTTTTTTTGATTGGTCCTCGCACTTTTGACCATTCCTCAAACTTACGACTGTCCTCACATTTTATGTTTTTGACCTATCTTGTCACCATGGTGAAGAGAAGCAGTTGTGAAATGAGTGACACAGTTGTTAAGAATGCTACAATGGGCATAAATGATGACTAGTCATAGGTACGAAGACCGGTCAAAAGTGCGAGGATCTGTCAGAAATCACTTTTTCCAGCCCTCTGGGTAGTCCTTTTGTGCACATGGACTACTCAGAGGGCTGAAAAAGTTATTTTTGACCAGTCCTCGAACTTACAACTGTCCTCACATTTTACATTTTTGCCCTATCTTGTCACCATGGTGAAGAGAAGCAGTTGTGAAATGAGTGACATGGTTGTTAAGAATGCTGCATGGGCATAAATGTGAGGATGGTCATAAGTGTGAGGACCAGTCAAAAGTGCGAGGATCTGTCAGAAATGACTTTTTTCAGCCCTCTGAGTAGTCCCTATACACATAGCCATGGCCACCCGGTCACATGCCCAGCTAGCCACGCCCACCCAGTCACATGACCTCCAAGCCACACCCACAAAATAAGCCACGCCCACAGAACCGGTAGTAAAAAAATTTAGAACCCTCCCCTGGTTGGGGGTCACCACAACATGAGGAACTGTATTAAAGGGTTGCAGCATTAGGAAGGTTGAGAACCACTGCTCTAGGAGCTCCCTTTCATCTCGGCTTGTCTCCTGGGCACGGAGAGGGTTTAGGCAGTGGCGGTGGCGGCTCCTCACATTGCTGGGGAGTGAAGTCATCGTGAACATTGCCCTGAGCTGCCCACTGGGCGGCCAGAGGGTGACCAGCTGCAAATCGTGGCACCTGCCTTGTTCCCCAAAGCTGCTGGGTGGATTACCCCCCCCCAGACTGTCCCGAAGAGGTTTGTTCATCAGACTGTGCTCTGTCCCTTACCCAGAGCAGCCAAGGGGTCTCTTTGGGGGAAAGAGAGTAGTCCCTGCACCTCTTGCTTGCAGGAGGAGGAGGAGGAGGGTGACGGCGTAAAGCAGCGCCACCTTAAATGCTGGTAGGCAGAGATAGAATTCTTGTTTTCTTGTTTTCCTCCCCCAAAATTAAGGTGTGTCTTATACTCCAGTGCATCTTATACACTGAAAAATATGGTAATTACCCAATTAAATATTAACATGTAATTAAATTTTAATTTATTTGTATACCTTATATATTTGATACTTTTAGAAGATAGAACATAAAATAATCAAGTAGGAAGGGACCTTGGAAGTCTTTTAGTCAAACCCCCTGGTCGAGCAGGAGATCCTATACCACTTCAGACAAATGGTTTTCCAAACTTTTTTTAAAGTCTCCAATGATGGAACACCCACAACCTACAAAGTACAATTTAGCATATCATCTTCGATTGTTATGGAATAAGTTATTATGATTGTTTGGAAGAATGCTTGTGCCCCAGACTATAAATGTTGCATTGAAGGATCAGTCCTGGTACTTAAGATGAATTGAACAATGATGTGGGAATGGTTTTTCAATCTGAATTCATCAAAATCTCCAGGGCCAGGTGATAGCCCCTTATGTTTTTGTTGTTGTTGTTGTTTTTAGTAATTTTAGGACAAGAAGACTGAAAGAGGCCATATGTTGTCCTTTTAAGAGAGTTCAAAGAAATGGGGAAGTTTAGCCTTGATAAGAAAAGATGAAGAGCCATTAGGCTTAGTGGTTACAGCGAAAGGTTAAAAACCAGAAGACTGTGAGTTCTAGTCTAGTTTTAGACATGAAAAATGTCTAATAAAATGATTATATTGAAGAGCCACTTTGGTATAATTTCTAAGACACAAAGAAACTGGGGGATGGTCAGTTCTAGTCCTTCTTTCCCAGCTGGATTATATTGGGCCATTCATTCTTTCTCAGTTCTGGAAGGAGACAATGGTGCAGTGACATTGACTCAAAGGTACAAAAAAGGAAAGATATATAAAAGAAGCAAACATGCATGCATATACATTATAAAATTAAAAATACTGGACCTTCACAATCAAGTTCTGGAAGCCAATTCCTGGAACATTGTTATTGTCAAGAATTACAACATTAATAATGTAATGATTTTCCACATTATACCAAAAAGATGCTAAAGGTAGCCACATCACCCTCCATTAAGTCTGTGGACTTGAATCTTTATAAGTGGGTAGAAATGCAAAAATAATAAAATAAAATAATAAAACAATAAAACAATAAAATAAAATAATAAAATAGGGTATACATAAATGCAATCCATATAAATGTAACAGAGCAATGGAGTTCTGACAAAGACATGACAACTACCTTCACCATAGGAAGTATAGCCAAGTTTTCAGGAATTTATTGAAAATCTGCAAGATTGGATTTGCTGTAGTTCTTGGGGGTGGAGACTCTTCCATTTGGCAGCAGTTGTAACATAGCAGCATTCCTATAATGGATGATCTTTTTAATTGAAAAGGTTTATGCATTCTCACATTGCATTGTATTAAGGATGAAACTATCATAAGTCATAAAAATTATGTAGCTAGATAAATATATAAATAGCATCTTGAATTACACTGGGAAAGAAAATGCAAATTGATGCAGTGAAGCAGATAACACACGGGGTATCATGTCTATAATTTTCTCCACACAACTGCATCCCTAGACCAACTATAGCTTCTAAGAAGTACTCAAAGGAAGTTTCATTCAAAGCAAATTGAAATATCTATCCTTGAAATGTCTATGGCAGAAATAACTACCAAAGTGCTCTAGCTCTAGAAATCTGCTCAACTGGTGGATCAGATATATCTCTGCAAAATCTGTTGTGCCAATACCAGTAATTGCAACCTGCACTATAGGAGGAAACCTCACATTGCTTATTTCAATACAATCCAGAACCATGTGTATACACCTGGTCAATATTGTGTTCTAGTGGGACTATTGCAATACACTCTTCATAGACCAGTCCCTGAAGTCCAACTATAAGTTAAAATGATCCAAAATGTGGTAGCTAGTATAGTACTGTGTTCCACTCAGTTTGCATATGTTCAACCATTGCGGAAAAGAAGAACTGGCTGCCAACTTTCTTTTTTCTTTTTTTTTGCATAAATCAAGGGCTATCAATTTTAAAGCGCTAAACAGCATAGGGAAAGGTCATTTGCAAAATTCTGTGGGAGTATCTGCTCATTCTATTAAATAGCATAAAGTAGACATGCTCCATAACCAATTGCTTACTTGTTGCCATCTAGAGGTGCTTGCGAGACATGCATTTTCTATATTAGCTCCTGCTCTGTGAAACCTTCCACTTGATATCCAGCAGGTCACACCCCCTTAAGATTGTGGAAATCCTTGAAGATATGCTTTGTCTGGCAAGCATTAAGATACTAAGGAGATCAAGGCATTGCAAAAGATAAATCAGATGTATGAAATTGATTGATTGTTTAAGAAACAGCCATGCAGAATGAAAACAAAATGCATTAAGTTTTCCAATGTAAAGAAGTACATATCTAAATCTTACTGGAAAGATATAGAAAGGGAAACAATTTAAGTAACACTGGGTACTTTAGGAGTTAACTAACACCCTAAATATTACTTGAACTTCAAAGACATTTCTTTCAAATTTTTATATATGATTCAATGTCTGAATTTGAATTAGGGGCTTTTGGTACAAAATGTTAAAATTCTGTGGTTGCATAGATACAGACCAAGAGCAAACAGTTAATTTATGAAAAAGAATTCATTGGACAAATTTAATTTAAGGAATTTAATTTAAGGAAAAGTGTGTGAGGCACAATCTTCAGACATTTTAAGGACATAGCAATGCTTGCAGTTCTCAAACAAAATATAGGATTTGCAATTTTATTTTCATCAAGGAGGTGAGATTAATCTGAAATAAACAAGAACTGTGATGAGAATTCTACAATAGGAACCAAGAACTAACATACATCCATATAGAATTATGAATGGAATTCCAGAACTGATTGTCTGTTCTCAGACATTCCGATCACAAATCACATTTATAGCAATAATGTCAGAAAAAAAAATAAGTACAGTACATAGAGAAAGACTATAGTTATAAACTGGGAAACCAGAAGAGACTAAAGGATGAGGTGTGGGAGAAAGGAAGGAAGGAAGGAAGGAAGGAAGGAAGGAAGAAGGAAGGAAGGAAGGAAGGAAGGAAGGAAGGAAGGAAGGAAGGAAGGAAGGAAGGAAGGA
>WNWU01013525.1:4843931-4874262 GCA_012654045.1 Ptyas mucosa
GGAAGGAAGGAAGGAAGGAAGGAAGGAAGGAAGGAAGGAAGGAAGGAGGGAGGGAGGACTGGGGTTAGGATTAGGGTTGAAGTAATGGTATATACAGTACAATGCAGTGAGCCATGTGCTGATCTGTACATTGGGTAAACAAACAACCACTTCATAAACACCTGACACAACATATCAGAACAAACTAATTGGGACATAATTCAGCAATCCATCTTCATTTAAAAGACAAAGTCAACACTTTTGAAGACAGAAAAGAACATATTTTGGACAGATGGTTTGAAAGAGGGATCAAAGAGGCAATTTATGTCAAAATTGAACAGCTGTCTCTCAACAGTGGGGGGAGAGTATGACATCATCTATCTCCAATCTACAATACAGTCCTTTCAGCAGTTCCAAGGAAACTCCACACCCATTTGCACTACTCAGGTAATCATGGTGACACAGATAAACCTCCAGGTGACTTCCATGACTCTCTAAAAGAATGCAAATGACCATCTGTCTACAAGGAGTATAAATCTTTCCATTCTCCACCAGCCAGTCAGAACTGAAGAAGCTCTTGGATGAGAATGAAACATCTTCAAAGAAAAACAAGCAAGTCCAGTTACCTCTTGAAAAAGCAGGGGGACAAAGAAAAGAAAAGAAAAGAAAAGAAAAGAAAAGAAAAGAAAAGAAAAGAAAAGAAGACCATGAATAGTCAAAGCTATGTCACTTAAATATCTTTGATATCACACCAACCCTCTTCTGGAATATTCCTGATGCACTTGCTGCAAAAGTGACATCTTCAAGTTTTACAGCTGATTAAGCGCTCTCTTTTATTCAGCTCAGGTCTCAACAGAATAATGTAGCATTTGGGAGCAAAGATACAACCCAGCAATCCGGCACTGGAGGATAGGATGGAGAAAATCTCCACAGTAACCATATATTTTCCTTTGGTGCTCAGGTAAGTTGGAACAAAAGTCAGCCACACACTGCAAAACACCAACATGCTGAAAGTGATGAATTTGGCTTCATTAAAAGTGTCTGGTAACTTCCGAGCAAAGAAAGCTACAGTTAAGCTGGCAATGGCCAGTAAGCCCAGGTAGCTCAAAACAAGATAGAACATGATGGGTGATGATTCATTACATTGAAGGACAACTTCTTCACTCCTCGAAAGCATGTCAGTTTCTGGGAAGGGGGGTGATGTTGTCAGCCACACAACACAGATGCCTACTTGAAGAAAAGTACAAGAAAACACAATGGAGCTGGCCAGTCTTCTCCCTGTCCACTTCTTCATCTTGGATCCTGGCTGTGTGGCCATGAAAGCCATAATTACAACAATGGTTTTTGCCAAGACACAAGAAACTGCCATTGTGAAAATGACCCCAAAAATAGTTTGACGGAGGAGACATGTTATTATTACTGGTCTGCCAAGGAAGAGCAATGAGCAAAGAAAACAGAGCAGAAGTGAGATGAGCAGAAGGTAGGAAAGGTCACGATTGTTTGCTTTCACTATGTGAGTATTGTGATGCTTCCAAAATGTTTTCAAGATCTGAAGAGTAGTAGCAGACAACAAGACTGTACAAGTGGCTATGCTGATAACCAGTGGTTCTTCATAGGACAAATAGCTAATGACCTTTGGAAAGCATCCATTCTGTTCCTTGTTTGCATACTGATCTTCCGGGCATTTGAAACAATTGTCCATATCTGCAAAATGTCACAAAATTAAAAGGGAAAAAGTAATAACGTCTCTGTTTTTATTCCCTTCTATTAACAGTATAGTAGCAGTGGAGATTCTTTTTTTTAAAGGTGAATTGGAAAGGACATAATAGTTGGCCTATTATTTATTGTGAACAAAGGACGTCACTTTTTGTGTGATGAATTGTCTCTGGTTAATCTGACTGAACATTAAAGCCTATAAATTGTGGCATCTATCAATATGTCCTTACAAATTTGAGGCACAAATTTATAGAACATGTAGCAAACTTTTACTGTTTACATTACTTTCAGATCTGCATGGAGACCAAGTAGTTATAAAGAATGTCTTTTTTTAAAAAAACAAACTATTATAAAAGATAAAGACAAAAAAATGGTATTTATGAATAATACTGTGAAAAATATTCATTCTACAAAGCAGAATGGAAAGAATGAATGATGTTTTCTGGGCAATATGGTTTCAGTAGTTGCAAAACTTAGATAAAAGTCAAAGATAGTTGAATGTCTCCTAGCCAAACCTCTTCTGTCTCCCTTCCTCACACAGGCAAATGTAATACCAAGCACGTCTGCCAATATTTTATTAGGTAAACAGATTAGAATTCCTGGCAGACCAAAGTTTTGGCAGCAAACTGCCGAATGCCTGCCAAGACCGTTTTCACTCCCATAAAGCAGAAGAGGACTTATCTTCAGTCCGTTCCAGGAACAACAAATTATCAATGAGACAAGAGTTTAGTCAATGTTCAGTCCAAAATATATCCAAGCCGAATTTCAGAGATCACGATGTGACTTTCAGGGTTTAACTTTATCCATCACAAAGCCTGAGGAGCAATCCCACCCACTTTTATTCCTGGTGGGGCATGGCTCCGTGACTCAGCTCAATCTCTGGTCCTCCCATGCCACTTCTGTTGCTGCGCACACTTCTCCCTTCGACGCTGCCTGGGATCAAGCCAGGATTCATCATCCTCGCTCCCTATCAATTGGTGCTGCGATATGCCTTCCTCCTGGCACATCCCAGGCTGTTCCTCCTCGCCTTTGGATGGAACCTGAGGCAATTCCAGAAAGGAGGGTCCTGGAGAGGGAGGCCTTGTCAGTTCCTCCCCATCACCTTCTGAGTCCTCCTCCTCTGTTAGGACAGGCTTGGGAGTCAGGGTCACAAAAAAACCCTGCCCATTTTGCTTGTGTTTATGCCTAGATCTAGGTGGGGGGGGGGGGATATCTAGGACCCATTCTATTGGTTACCTAGAAAACAAAAATAGATCTTCTAGTAAACTTAATTAATAAGTGATCCAAGCATGTTAAACAGCTTTTTGACTTTACATTTTATTGTCTCAACTCACATGCAGGACACAGTAGAGATAACAGGGTGTGCCTATTCATATTATAAGAAAGTAGGAAACAGATATAGAAAAACACATTATGAGACTTCCGGTTGGCGATCCGTGGTGTCATGGCATTGGGAGAGTGACAGCTGCTCCCCAACTCCTTTAAGCGCTGTGTTTTGGGGATCCTTTTGAGGGCGCGGAGCCTGGAGAGCCCCGCGGATGAGAGGGCGAGCTGGAGGAGCGTGAAAGCAGATCGCAATGCTGAGCGCAACGACCGGGCGGCTCTGTCGACCCAACACAAGCGAGTCAGCCAGTTGATGGCCAATCCGAAGCCGCGGTAGCCGACAACGAGAGAGGAAGCGACGGAGATCGGAGATTGCAGTGCCAGCACGTAGAACACCTTTTCCCTTATTATTGTAAAATTGCTGTCAATCGAAGGTGCCGGAGGAGTCGGAGGAGAGGTGCTCGGAGGAGGGAAAGGCGGTGTCCTGAAATAAAGAGCCGATTGGGGAGCGGAGCAGCCGACGAGCCGGTAAAGGAGAAGTACGAGACGAGGGGATGGAGAGATATACGCAAACGGAATAGAGATGAGAGAAACGGAGATTTTGAAGTTGAGAGCACTAGAAAGAAAGCGATCTGAAGTGGAGTAGACAGAGGATCAAGAGCTCCTTTGGACAAATCTAGAGATCGGATGTGCAGCCATTACAGAGCCTCTCTCTTTTTTTTCTCTTCTTGAAGAGAACGGGAATTGCTGACTCATTGCTCCAGGGACAGACCAGCACGGAGAAACACCAAAGAAGATATTAACCAATAAACTGCCATTTACTCCCTGTCAAACTACCCCAGTAAATGAGACTTTCTCCTGAAAATTATATCAAATCATATTATTATATTATTATATTATTATATTTGTATATCTATTAACTTATTATCTATTATCTATTATATAGCTATCCTATTTAGCATTTTATATTAGTATATATATTATATCTATCATGTATTACTACTCACTATTCTATTAATATACTTTTACCATTCTCCTCTTTATCTAACTTATAGTATAACTATAGCTGTTTGATATTTCTTACTTACTCATCTACTTACGCTAATAATAATTAATTGTTTTGATTGTTTTGACTTAATAGAAGATTAGCCCATTTGGAATTAAGTTAGAAACTAATTAAGAATGAATTAAGAGCTATTTAAGAAGCTAAATTGTTTAAGGTACTGTAGTTATTTAAGAAAATTAATTGACTATAATCTATACATATATCCAGGAAACTTTATACTAGATACTAAATAGCATCGAAACCATATTGAATATAAAAAATTTGCTTAGCTATCTGGACAAAACATTTAATAGCTTGATCATCTATTTCTGAATAAAATTTAGAGGAAAACAAACTAAAAGAGATTAAAGACAAGATCCAAGGACGAGCCCTTGAATATACTGTGGCAAGTGCCACTGGATGGTTATCTGGAGGAATATTGAGAGAATACTAAGGAAACAAAAGTTGACTTTAAAAGAAATGGCAAGCTTGACCTCCACAATAGCAAAAACAGGGAAAAAGATCCCATCCAACCCAACACTGTCAATGTCGTCCCCGGCAACGCAGAAATTGTTAGAAGGTCTTCAAAAAAATGGATAAACCCCCAACCACTCCAACTTTGCAAACAGTGCAGTCCTCCCTGTTATCAATTCAGGAAACCATGCTAGCAATGCAGGAAAAGCTACTAAACAGCCATTCGGAACTAAAATCAGATATTCACGCACTGGACACGAAAATGAATGAGATTCAAACCTCCATCGCTAAAAACGAAAATAGAATACAAAAAGTAGAACAAAGGATCGAAAAGAATGAGAAAAAATTGGATATAGTAGATCAAACCCTCTCGGCACAGAATAAGGAAACGGAGGATTCCCTGATCCAACTCGAGATGGATAGGGCTGCGTTCTATCTTCGGTTCCAGAATATCATAGAAGAAAAAGAAGAGAACTTGGGAGATAAGATGGCTGAACTGATCGCGGAAACTCTCCAACAGGAAAAACAAGAAATAATCAAAGAAATCGATGAGGTCTACAGAGTACAGACCAATTATGTGAGAAGAAATAGGCTACCAAGAGAGGTCCATGTGCGATTCACAAGGAAATGGGTGAGAGATATTCTCTACAATATAGCAAGGGAAGAACAAATTATCTATGAAGGAAAAGAGATAAATGTCCTCAAACAGATCCCAAGAAGAGTGAGGGAAAGGAGGACAAATTACAGATTCTTGACGTCTCAGCTAAACAAGAGAAATATAACATTCCGCTGGCTTTTGCCGGAAGGAATGCTAATATCATGGATGGGGAGAAAAATCAAAATTGACAGTATAAGTATGGCCAAAGAATTCCTTGATCAGCTAAGAGGAGGTGAAGAGGAACAAATTAGCAAGGAGGATATAGAAGCGACGAATACAGAGGAAGATACACCCCAAGAACAGAGCACAAGGGAAGACATAGAAGACAAAAAGAAAAAAGAAGATATAGAAGAAAAGGGGAAGAAAATAAGACCAGTAAGGGCAGTAACCTTAAAGGCAAACAAAAACTAAGAACTAGATACCAACGATGGGAATGGACAATATGAAAATCCTATCGTTAAACGTAAACGGCTTAAATGAACCCAAAAAGAGGAAACTAATATTGACAAAATTAGCGAAGCAAAATCCCGATATAATCTGTATACAGGAAGTCCATATAAAAAAAGATCAAGCATTCCGTTTAGATTACCCCAAATTTGGTAAAGTATTTGTGTCGTTAGCCGTAAAAAAGAAAAGGGGAGTAGTTATTTATGTAAAGAAAGGGATAGAGGCGGAATGCAAATACAAAGATGAAAAAGGGAGAATTCTTATAGTTGAAATAACAAGAGGTATGTCTAAAATGCTGTTAGTAGAGATATATGCCCCAAACAAAAAACAAGGGAAATTCTTTGACAAATTACATGAACAGCTCGCAAAATGGCCACAAAATGAAATTTGTTTATTAGGAGACATGAATGGAATTATAGATCCGAACAAAGACTATAAAAGCGCGAAAACTAGGAAAAACAAAAGATCCCCCCTACCTAAAAGTTTTTTTGATTTAATTGATGAAATAAATTTAATAGATATGTGGCGTACATTACATCCCAATGAAAGACAATATACATATTACTCGATCCCGCAGAACTCTTGGTCCAGAAGAGACATGATTTGGGCCACTAGGAAGTTAGGATTGGAAATTTAAAAAGTTGATATATGTACAAATACTTGGGCGGATCACAAACATTTGGAAATTAATTGGCATTATACTAATAAGAGGAAACAATCGAGATGGACTTTAAGGACAAATTTGTTAAATGATAAAGAGTTTTTAGCAAAACTAAACAAAGAAATCAAACAATTCTTTATAGAAAACAGGAAACAAGACACGGCCAAAGAAATTATTTGGGACACTATGAAAGCCTATGTGAGGGGGCTAGTTATCTCATATACAGCTTTTAGAAATAAAGAAGAAAGGAAGGTGAGAGAGGGTCTTACTAAAACTTTAATAGAAATTGAAAAGGAATTACAACAAAGTCCGGGAGATGAGGTGACCAAACGAAAATGGTTGATGACAAGGCATAGAATAAATATATTAGACCAAGAGGAGATGGCGCAAAAAATAAAAAGATCCAAACATTACTGTTTTGAAAATGCCAACAAGTCAGGAAGGTGGCTCGCCTATAAATTAAAAAAAGAAAAAGAAAAAAATCAGATATTGGTATTAGAAGATTCTAAAGGTAATATATTAACAAAGGAAGAGGACAAGCAAGAAAGGGTGAGGGAATTTTATGAGAACCTATATAAAGACGAAAAGACCGAATCAAATAAGATAGAACAATACCTGATAGACGCTGACTTACCCCAAATTACAGAAGAAGAAAAAGAGATGCTGAATAGAAAAATCACAGTAGAAGAACTAAAAACAGCTCTCTCTAAAATAATAATTAAAAAAATCCCCAGGCCCAGATGGACTACCAGGAGAATTTTACGTAAAATTGGAAGAAACATTAAATCCAGAGTTATTAGAATTATTCAATGAGACTTTGATTGGCACTAAAATCCCGGACACCTGGAGGGAAGCATTTTTAACACTTATATGCAAAGAAGGAACCGACCCCCCAAAAATAACAAACTATAGACCTATCTCCCTTCTGAACTCGGATTACAAATTGTTCATGAGTATTATAGCAGAGAGAGTCAAAAAAATATTAAACCCTTGGATTCATAGCGACCAAAACAGATTTCTCCCGGGGAGGCAAATTAGAGATAACCTGAGAATAGTACTAAACACAATAGAATATTACGGGCAACACCCTGAGAAACAGTTAGCATTAGTGTTTGTCGATGCCCAAAAGGCTTTCGACAACCTAAATTGGAGCTTTATGATAAATCAAGTTAACTTAATGGGATTCGGGGCAAACTTCAGAAAGATGATATAAAACATCTATCATAAACAGAGAGCAAATATATTAATGAATGGGGATAAGACCCAGACATCCCAGATCCACAGAGGAGTAAGGCAAGGATGCCCCCTTTCCCCCTTACTATATATTCTGGCGTTGGAAGTACTATTGAGAAAGATCAGAGCGAACAAAGAAATTAAAGGGCTCAGGGTTAGAAAGGAAACCTATAAAATACAAGCCTTCGCGGATGATGTAGCTCTTATTATAGAAGACCCACTAGAATCAGGACCAAAAGCCTTGCAAGAAATACAAAACTATGGCCAAGTGGCTGGCCTTAAATTGAATAAGGAAAAAACAAAAATAATAGCAAAAAACATGACGGAAGTACAAAAAAAAAGAATTGGAAAATCTATTAGGCCTCCAAAGAGTCAAAAAAGTCAAGTATCTAGGAATTTGGATCACAGCGAGATACTCATCATTAAAAGATGATAATTATGTCCCACTGCTGAATAAAATACAGGAGGAATTAAGGAGATGGGGAAAACTAAAATTGTCTTTGATAGGGAAAATAGCGGCAATTAAAATGAACACTTTACCTAAAATTTTATTTCTATTTCAAAATGTCCCTCTAAAATTAGATAGAAAATTCTTCCAAGATTTGAAAAAATACGTGAGGAATTTTATTTGGGAAGGAAAGAAATCGAGAATCTCACTCAAAATATTACAAGGGAAAAGAAAAATGGGCGGATTTGGACTCCCTGATTGGGAAACCTATCAAAAAGCAGCAAAACTAATCTGGATCAAAGAATGGATCACTTTACGGAATAAGAGAATTCTAACAATTGAAGGCCATGACCTACAAGAAGGGTGGCACGCTCACCTCTGGGACTTGAAAAATAAGAAGAAATCCTATTTCCATAAACATAAAATTAGAGAAACCCTTATACAAATATGGCAAGAAATCAGACAGAGGATCTACACCAAAGTCCCGAACTGGCTTTCTATTATGGAGGCCTTGACCGCCCCAAATAGAATGGAAGTTATAAAGTTTGGTACATATAAAGAAATTTTAGAAGAAAATGGAAATCTTAAACCACTTGAGACTCTTAAAGAACAAGGCTATAAGGTAGATTGGTGGAATTATTTGCAGATGAATTCGAGATACCAAAAAGATAAGGACCAATTCGGCATTGAAATGAAATATGGAAATTTTGATAAAATCATATGGGGAGTAGATAAGAAAATGTTAACTAAACTATATAACTTTTTATTGGATGAGGATAAGGCAGAGGTTATTGCAAAGAATCAATTAAGTATTTGGGAAAAAAACTTCGGATACAATATTAATTATACTGACTGGGAAGAAGCATGGAATATAAATTTTAAAATCACAAAATCAGCAACGTATAGGGAGAATCATTACAAAATACTACATAGATGGCATCTAGCCCCAGCCAGATTAGCAAAAATGTTTCCAAATCTCTCACCCAAGTGCTGGAAATGTGGTAAAGAAATTGGTACTTATTACCACATGTGGTGGTCTTGCCCAGAGGTTAAAAGATACTGGGCCAAAGTACGACAATGGTTACGTGAAATATTAGATCAGGAGGTAACATTGTCCCCAGAATTCTTCCTTTTGGGTATACTAGGTGATGGACCAAACAAAAATAAAACTCAACTCACAATGCAGATAATAACCGCAGCCAGATTAGTGTTAGCAAAATTTTGGAAAAGTGAAACTCAACCGCCAGAAGAAATGTTAATAAATAAAATTTTAGAGTGTGCAGAAATGGCGAAGATAACGAGTTGTTAATGGATGATGAGACATGTAAATATAACGAAGTATGGGGAAATTGGTACAATTGGTTAAATAATAAGAAAAAAGTAAATGATATGTTTTGTATATAAATAGCTTTAATGAAATGTACATATAGTCTATAAATACAACAGAGAGGAATTTAGCCTAAGATGAAGTAGATTGGATACAAGATATATATTTGATAAGAAACACTGTATCTCCGAATGATATTTAGAATTTTGTCAACACTTTTTTTTCTTTTCTTCTTTCTTTCTTTTCGTTTTCTTAATTTTGAAAATTCAATAAAGTATTTTTTAAAAAAAGAAAAACACATTATATTAGTATCCCTTTGTTTGTGTTGTTGTTCTTGTTCAGCTTCTTTATCTTTTAGCTAGAACCTCACCTGTTTTGTTAGATATCCACCCTTTTGGACAAGGCACACAATTGTAACAACAAAATGGTTCTCCCTCCCTTGTCTCCTTCTGATAACCAGGCTGACAATTGGCATTACACACAGAGATAGGTTGTGTCTGTTGGCAAGATAAGACGAAGAGGATCATACTCAAAGATTTAGTCTCAGAAACATTAATGCTTGGGTTACAACATGACATCCAGTGACATTTTCTAATTTCTAACTAGATTAACTCTTGGTGAAACATTTTTCAAGATGAAATAAAACATGTTTCTTTAATATTAAATAATTGATTTAATTGAGATTTCTACAGCTTGGGGAAAAGTGTGAATTTTGTGAGAGGGAGATAATAATAATAATAATAATAATAATAATAATAATAATAATAATAATAATAATAATAATTTTATTTCTATACCGCCCTTCTCCTGAAGGACTCAGGGCGGTGTACAGCCTATTAAAAGCACAAGACAAACATCAATTAAAATTACTAAAATTATTAAATAATTTGGCTCAATTTAAGACCCCAAAAATTAAATCACTTGATTTAAAATTATTACATTGATAACCCAGCCTGGCGGAACAACAGGGTCTTAAGGGCACAGAGAAATACCTGGAGGTCGGAGATCTTACGCATTTCCGGGGGCAGTTCATTTTATAGGGCTGGGGCTCCCACAGAGAAGGCCCTCCCCCTGGGTGTCGCCAGCCGGCATAGCTTGGCCGATGGCACCCTGAGGAGACCCTCTCTGTGAGAGCGAACTGGCCGGTGGGAGGCTATTGGTGACAGAAGTTGGTCTCGAAGGTACCCGGGTTCTATGCCATGGAGCGCTTTAAAGGTGGTGACCAACATCTTGAATCGCACTTGGAAGACCACTGGGAGCCAGTGCAGCTCACGCAGGAGGGGTGTCACGTGGGCACATCGGGTTGCGCCCATAACCACCTGCGCGGCCGCATTCTGGACCAGTTGGAGCCTCCGAGTGCTCTTCAAGTGGAGCCCCATGTAGAGAGCGTTACAGTAGTCCAACTGGGAGGTGACAAGGGCATGAGTGACCGTGCGCAAGGCGTCCCAATCCAGAAAGAGCTGCAACCGGCGAATCAGGCGGACCTGATAGAAGGCCCCCCGGCCACGGCCGTCATATGCTCTTCCAAAGACAGCCGTGCGTCCAGGAGGACACCCAGATTGCGAGCCCTCTCTGTGGGGGGCAAAGATTCACCCCAATAGTCAGCGATGGCACCAGCTGACTATGTCAGGACACTGGGAGCCACAGCCACTCAGCCTTGGAAGGGTTGAGTCTGAGCCCGTTTCTCCCCATCCAGACCCGCACGGCCTCCAGGCAGCGAGACATCACATCAAGGGCATCGTTGGGGTGGTCTGGGATGGAAATGTACAGCTGGGTGTCATCAGCGTACAGATGACATTTCATCCCAAAACCACGGATGATCTCACCCAGCGGCTTCACATAAATGTTGAACAGAAGGGGTGAGAGGACCGACCCTTGCGGCACTCCCCATACGAGACGCCTCGAGGTCAACCTCTGCCCCCCTGCCTGTTTCAGAAAGTCCAGTTCAATATTATCAAATTTATAAATGATGTTTTTCACATAATGGAAATTCTGATTTTGGAATACTGAATTATCAATAGAGAATTCATAATATGCTGGAACATAAGACTACTTCTGGCCAACCCTGACCAAGTAAAAACTTAAGGGTACTTAATTAAATTTTCTAAATCCTTTTCTTTAACTGGCTGCATAGGGAAGAAAATCCAGAGAACTCTGATCCAAAACAGATGCCATTCTTTGGAAGAACTGATACTAGGCCCTCTGTGGAAGGGAATGTATTTCAAGCTAAATTCACTGGAATTAATGGCAGGAGGTTCAATGAAAGAATCAAACAGCTGAAGATTTACAATGTAGGGTAATAAATTGTTATTTACCTGGTTAAATCCATGATGCCATACTATCTCCTCTTCCTTAATGATAAGTTGTTTGTGTGGAGGTGCCCATGGATCCATCCTTCCAACTTTCAGTCCAATGAAAGATTGGTTTGGAAATGTGACCCAATTTATGATTTCAAATCCTGCAAGCAGAGATCCCTCCTGGTCAAAGGAAATTTTATCTCCAGCACTGTTGTTAAATGATAATGTCTTCAGAAGTAAAGAAAGCTTAATTGGGGAAAAAAGGCAAAAGTGATTGAGGTTTTCATGGTTTCAGTTCTGGTTTCAGGAACATTTTAAAGAAAGCTAACCTGAAATTAAAATAGTCATGTCAGCATCACACATAATTCCTTTATTTGTATAAATCTTCTTAAATCATTACTTTTCTGTTCATATTTTAAATAGCTTTATTTTGTAATTGGTTAACTTTAGATTTGAAACCAAAGCATGAGAATTTTGGGGAAAAAAAAACAACAACAACTTTATTTGTCATTATATCCCATATACTGTATACATATATGTATATATTATTGTATATCTCATAGATCGATGTTTTTCTCTTTGTTAAGTGAAATTTTAATCATTTTATGGAAATGAATTCAAATTCAAAATCAAAAGTACTGCACATCATTCTTTTTTACAATGTTGTGTCATTACCTGCCAGAGCTGATCATTCAAATATTTTCTTCTCTTCCTTTCATCCATTGCCTTGTGTCTGTAGCTAGATGAGCTGATGGCATGTAAGGCATGAGCCACCGCATATACAGCATTGTAGATGCTATAGCTTTGGCCTGTGATTCTCATTGGAAAGACATGCTCAGGAAGGCTCTCCAGTTTTTCTTTCCCTGTGCAGGCATCCCTATTCTTAGGATGGAACCTAGAGTCCTGGAATGGACAGTCAAATGTCCGAGCCCAGAAATCTTTGATAAAACCATCTCCTTCTGAATTTAAAGGGTTTCTGTTCTGGAGAAATTGCTGGAATCCCTGGATTTCCTCAGAATGAACTGTAAACGAAAATGAACCGTGGAATTCGAGTACAGGCATCTCAGAAGCTGCAATGATGTTTTTCAGTTCCATCCCAGCAGTCAGAAGCCAAACATGGCCTTTAGGCTTTTCTACCACATACTTAAATTCAGAAGACAGCAACCATCTCAAAAAGATCATGGAACGCATGTCTCCACTGAAAACCAGCACATTGGTTTTGCTGTTCATGGCTTCATAGTAAGACTTTTCTAAACATTTTTTGCGGTTTACACCATAACACAAAATGAATGTATAGACATTTGCAACACAGATACCATTTTTTTCTAATTCTGGAATGATGACATTCATGACGCTCTCTAAATGCATCCCATTGGCAATAAGGAATGAAATCCAATTCCAGTTGAAATGCTGAAGTAGCTTCATAATCCCTCTATACTGATAAAGTACATTTGGAGTCATCTGATAGTAGTAAATAAGATGGTCCTTTTCTGTCACCACTATTCCAGAGCCATATATGAACTGAAAAGACATTCAGATAAGAAATAGTGTTTGTGAAAAGGTTATGAAGGCCCACTATTTCAATAAGGTATGGAAAGTGGGACTTATTCAGTTATATAATTTCTGATTGATTTTTTATTATCAGCATTAAAAATCACTACAATTTACTATTTTTAATGTGGCTATTACTGATTATAAGATATGTATTTTGAAATCCAGTTGTCATCATGGTGAGATGGTCATGGATAGTGGGGATCTGCAAATCCTGGCCAATACTTCTTCGTTAGAAGGCCCTACGGGCAGGGGTGAAATCCAGCAGGTTCTGACAGGTTCAGGAAAACCGGTAGCAGGAATTTTGAGCTGTTCAGAGAGCCAGTAGCAGAAATTTTGAGTAGTTCAGAGAACTTGCAAATACCACCTCTGGCTGGTCCCAGAATGGGGTGGGAATGGAGATTTTGCAATATTCTTCCCCAGGAATGGGAAGGGAATGGGGATTTTGCAGTATCCTTCTCCTGGAGTGGGGTAGAAATGAAGATTTTGCAGTATCCTTCCCTGCCATGCCCAGCAAGCCACACCACACCATGCTCACCAAGCCATGCCCACACCAACCAATAAAGAAGAGAAATGGCCATTAAAGTTGCACTGAAGCTGGGGCAACCGAAGAAGAAATACTAAAGAGCTGGAGCAGTTCGGGAACAGAGGATTGGAACTGGGTGACACAATTTTCAAAACTGGCATGGAGATAGATTATTAGACCCAAAAGAGAAATGAAATTTTAATGGAAGATTATGAAGTTTTAAAATATAGAAAGACCGGACTGGAACTTGCAGTACTGTAAAAAGAATTTTAATTTGCTGATAATATTGTTTAACTACTTTAAAAAATTGTATAAAAAGAAATGGACTTTTTGATCTTTTGACAATTAGCCATTATATCTTCCATTTTAATGCTGGAATTTAGAGCTGGGATCCCACCTATTAGGTAAAAAAGATACTATACTACTACATGGTTGGAAAAGATCTTGACAGGAAGCCAGAATTGATAAGAAGAGAATTCTGATAAGGTAACAAAGTGAAAGGCAAACAACACTTGGAAAGCCATATTTTTGTGGGGGTTTTTTTGTTCTACATCTATTTGCTTTTGGCTGTTTTGGAGTAACTGGTGAGCCTATTGAAGATATTCAAAATAGTGTGGATTATAAACAATAAGAATTGCCCACAAAACTGAACATTTGACTCTGTGGATTAAGGTGACATGGAAAAATTTGGTGGGCCATTTTGGATTATAAATACTGTTGGATAGAACATTTTATGAGGCAAAAAAATAAATAAAAGTTCATTCTTACAAATTTAGATACTCAGAGGGAGTAAATTGGCAGATTTGGTGGACTATAAATATTGTGGATTCTGAGGAACAGTTCTGGGATTGAGCAAATTCTTCTAATATTGGCTTTTTGATGTTCTGGACAATTGAGACATTGGGATTTTGGTGGATTATTGAGTAATCTTTAGTCAATTAAATTAAAGCAGCCTGAGTGGCATAGGAGGCTAATGCCTACTAAGGCAGCATTTAACAGCCAGCTGCCTGCAATTACTGCAAGTTCAATTCTCACCAGGGTCAAGGTTGACTCAGCCTTCCATCCTTTCTAAGGTGGGTAAAATGAGGACTCAGTTTGTGGGGGCAATAAGCTGACTTTGTATAAAATCTACAAAAGTATGAAGGCTATTGCTTAACGCATTGTAAGCCGCCCTGAGTCTCCGGAGAAGGGCGGCATATAAATAAATTTTTTAAAAAAGAAAAATGTTACAATAGGGAAAAGCAAATACATTTCAAAAAGAAATACTATTGAAGCTTCAATGTATTCAGTAAGCTATGACAAGGAACCATAGGGAGATGAAGAAACTGATGTATGATACAGATGGGACACTAGGAAATCCTCAGCAAATGACAGTAAAAAATGAACAAAAAAAATCAGAAAATAGAGAAGAAATTAAAAGGAGCAGTGGAAAGAATAGAGGAGATAAATCAACAAATGACACAAACAGATAAAGATACAGAAGAGATAGTAAAAATTCTTGAAATGGAACAGGTAGATTACTTTTTAAGAGGTCAGAATATAGAACAGGAAAAAGAGAAAAATTTCCAAGAAGTGATGAAAGAGTTATTGATGGGTGTTCTAGAGATTCGACAGAGAGGTAGATCTAGAGGCAGATGAAATACTTAGACTAAATATGAGTGATGTAAGGGAATACAAGATCCAAGGGAAGAGCATGGGAGATTTGTCAAAAAGTCAATAAGAGTTGAAATACTAAAAAGGCAAGAGATGATGGATAGATACAGTATACTTCTTAATGTGGGATTTGCGTTATTAAGGGTTAGAAAATAAAGGTAGAAATTAGAAATTGGAAAAATATATTATGTACACTCCTACATAATATAATATATTATAATTAGTATGTATACATAAATGTTAGAAGTTGAAAGATTATTACTATATATATCTAAATAGTATTATTATTGTTATTAGTATTATGTATAAAGTAAATTGACCAAGGCAATATACACTGTTTACTAAGCACTTATGTATGTCAAAGAAAAAGCTGTAAATAAAATTATAAAAGAGAGATGTATTTTAAAATCAGTTAAATATATCTCAGTCCACAAGTTACTCCATCAGTTGTATCACTTGATCACCACAAGTGCAATGTGATATAGTTGACCTGTAACCAGTAATGACATTAAATAAAAATCAATAACTACCTTTTTGAACATTCTTGTAAAACTGAGAATATAGTTTTGATGGAGCCATCCAAAATATACAGGTAGAACTATAGTAGACTTTAAACTCTTATAGATAAATTTGGTGGTCCAATGAATACATCCTTTTTCTTCTTCTCCTTTTCCTACTCCTGCTCACTTCTTCTGTCAATAGGAGCCTTGGACAATATGTGTAGGCATGAAAAAGCTCTAATACATTTTCTATCTCATTCTCTACATATAAATATCCTACCTGTGGAATCTTATAGATGCCCAAAATATTAGGTTTCCGATAGGAGCGTTCAGAAGTCAGATCTTCAGTTACTGCCAAGAGAGTATCCTGCATGCCACACTTGTAGTTGGGCAGAAGCTTGTTTTTCGAAGAGAGAAATTGTATTGCAGCATGATAGGTCCATTTGGAACTTAAATAGCTCTCATAAATATTGAATCCCAGTGTAATATTCAGTAACATCCTGGGGTTTTCGTTGATTTCCTTTATGGCAAAGGCCAAAGCTAATATTTGCTGGTAATTCTCAGTCACTATACTGGACAAAGGTTTTCATTACATGCTGTTAGCACTGGACAGATTTTCTCTTTGGTATTTTGTTATCTTCTTAGTATTTTTCATTGTAATATTTTCTTGTTGGTTAAAAAGTTTTGATTGATTAAGAAGGAAATTGTTATTTTAATATGCAGTTCACTTGAGAATGAAATTTCCTGATGTTTGACCAGCTACCTCTTCCAGAAAAAGCAGTGTGATTAGCCTAGGTTTGCTTACATAAGTTTTTTTTCCTTTATTATCACTTTTCAAATTACAGGTAGTCTTCAATTTACAACAGTTCATTAGTGACTGTTCAAAGTTGCAACAGGACTGAAAAAAGTGACTTAGGACCATTTTTCATTTTTATGACCATTCTAGCATCCCCATGGTCACGTGATTTATATTTGGATGCTTGACAACTGATTCACATTTACTATGGTTGTAATATCCCAAGGCTAGTGGTGAAATCTAAAATTTGTTACTACCGGTTCTGTGGGTGTGGCTTGGTGGGGGGGAATGTGACTGGGTGGGCATGGCCATTTTTTAAAAAAACTTTTAAAACCATTTTTTCTACAACCTTTTCAGCGAAAAATGCTTTCAAAAGGCTCTGACGATCTCAGCTGAATTGCCTGATCAGCAGAGGCTTTTCTTCTTTTAAATGCATCTGATGATCCAAGCTGATCGGCAGAGGCTAATTTAACACCTGCAGTGATTCACTTAACAACTATGGCAAGAAAAGTCATAAAAAGGGGCAAAAACTCACAACAAATTTCTCACTTAACAACATAAATTTTGGGCTTAATTGTGGTCATAAGTTGAGGACTACCTGTATAAGGGGAACATATGGAAATCAGTGGTGGGCTGCCCCTGGTTCAGACTGGTTCACAAGAACCGGTAGTAAAACTGGCAGGAGGCCCCACTCACCACCCCGGATATCATCATCAGTGATCTGTGCATGCTCAGAAGCATGGGCGTGCGATCCCGTTGTAAACCGGTAGTAAAGGTAAGTAGAATCCACACCTGATTCAAATGTATAATATTGTAAAAGTAAGTGGGATCTCACAGACTGCCCTAATAAGCTTGACTACAATAAACAGATATTTTAGGAGGGAATGTTGTCTGAGTTGAATAGGTCACTTTCTAATTATTTCTAGAGAAATAATTAGGAAAATCTATTTGAGAGATAGCTATAAAGATGAAAATTTTAAATGAAAATAATTTAAGCAATCCCTCCCAAAATTATCAGGACATATTTGAAAAAGGCAGGATATTCGTCTAGATACATGGTGGCGTTTCGTCCTACTGATAGTTATGTGAATAGCACTTTATTACCTAACATACAGTATTCCTGAAATTCAACTATTGGTTAGATTTCATTTATGCTAGATATAAATGACAGACACATTTCACTACAGTGAAATCATGACAATATCTATGTCTAAATTATTTTGTTCACAAATCCATATTCTAAAATTATTTTGTACAATACTGACCATTTACAGTAATTTCAAAACAGAAGTTGTAATAATAATAAAGCATTGTCATCAGTAGGGAAAATAGGAACAGAACAGAGTATATATTCAGTGCCTTGAGTAACAGTATTTATTAATATAATGAATAAGGTAAATAAATAGATGGTTATTCAGATCATATATAGACAGAGAACCAGTTCTAGGAAGAAGACAGTGGAACAATTGAAGGAATGATTGAAAATCCTGCTAAGAAAGGTTCAGGGATTTGTGGAGGCATTCAACAGGACTCAAAATGAATAGAATAATTTGGGGAAACAAAAAAACTTAGTAGTAAAACAAAGTTTTTTCAAGATATTATTTTGATGTCTTAAAGTTCCCTTCAACAAATAGATCACTGCTTGGATTCAGAAACTGCTTCACCCAGAAGATAACTATCTCAGGAAGTTCCATTTTGCCTGGTTGGAAGGAATGGAATTATTGTGTAAGATGTGCTAGATATGTTTTTTGTGTGTTTGGCCCAACCAAGTATAAAATATAAGTAGGGAAGATTAAAAAATAAAGAAGGAATACCTACATCTTAGATAAGGTAGGTTCAAGTGGAAGTTGATTGAAGACTATTTTCTTCCCATCGATGATAGACAAAGAAATGATACCTCCATAGATGAAATCTCCTGACTGGGAATATCTGTGAACTCTTGGTGGGGAATGCCATACCCTACATTTAGCAACCTGAGTTTGGTTTACTGTGTGAGGAAACAGAAGCCACAGAAGTATTAATGTCAACATTGTGAATTTAAATGTGCCGTTCAAAGGTAGATTCCTGTGTTCTCCCATTCCCTGAATTATTATGAGAGTCTCTTATAGCAGTTTTGTTATTTATCTAGAGAGGATTTTTCATGTAGTATTATTTTAATCATTTTTGAATTAAAACCTTGTATTCCATGTGGGATGACTAAGTAGCAGGTATCAGTAATAACAGCACAGAAACCTTGTATCTATTTTAACTACAATATTTACAGATTTCTTACCCCTCTGCTCTATTCATAACATCCCCCTTTGCCTTCTTTATTTATCTTTAGTATATAATTACTGGAGAGGAAAAGGACCTGATTTAGGATGAAATAGAACAGGGATTTTATGGATTCCTGCAATGTGAATAACTTTTTGCATGCCCAACAATTCCAGGGTCCAATGTCCCCAGTGTCTTTTTAAATCATTTGTTCATTTAAATTTCCAGGACCAGGAGAGGAGATGACTCTCTCTACATTTTTTTTTCTTTAGTAATCTTGAGGAATGGGTAAAAGACAAGATGATGAAAGGAAAATGCTGATCAAGAAAATGTTGGACTTCCGCTGTTGCCGCGAGCCGTCGCTGATGGTCTTTTGAAGACCGCCAGCCCGATCGCCCGTAAAAGAGCCGTTTTGGCAATTGAAACAGCTCAAAAAACTCCAAGACGCGAGGGACTTGTGAGGAGAGCCGGCGGCTGCAGGTAGAGTCCCCTGTGAGACCCCCAGAAAGTTTTTTTTGCTTCTGGGGAGTTAACAGGGTGGGACTCCCTATCCAAGCCGCTGAAGCTCCGGATGACTGGGAAACTCTGCTCAAAAGCAGAGCAAGACAGCGCGGCAGCATTACCAACATCAACAATTAATAAAGAAGAACTGAAACTTCCTATTAAACAGCAAGTATTGAAAGTTTTCTGAACTATTTTAAAGAGCTTTCAAAGTGAAAGTAATCTGGGACTGAGAACAGGAAAAAAAAATGGTGCTTGCTTTCAGTGGAGAACAGCTGAAAGCGAAAGTAATTTGATCAGTGTATTTGGCTACATTTTAAAGTAACAAATCCGGCTGGAAGAGGTAGAAAAGCAACCAAAAAATAAAATAAAATAAAAATAAAAATACTAACTGACTTTTATAGACCTGATTGAATCTGGAGAATTTTTTGGGAAAAGTTGCTAGAATTTGTGGAAAAGGAAGCTCTTTAAGAGGCAAAATGGCAACAAAGCAACCAGGGGGGGGGGGCTCCCCCACACATAAACAGAAGCAGCCTCAAACAGCGCAGCTGCAAACTCAGACAAAGGAAGAAAGTCAATATGACCTTATTATTAAAGAAATTCAAAGATCAGAGAAGGAGGTTAAAGGAATGGTTCAAGAGAAATATGATGCAATTAAACAAGATATTCAAACAGTGGTTAAAGGCCTGTCTGAGGTAGTGTTGCAGATTGATAAAAAAGTGGATAACCTTGCTTCAGAGGTAGAGACTAAATTTAGAGCATCTGACATAAGAATTGATGAAATACAAGAAATTACACAAAAAATGGAAAATGAGATTACTATGATGCAATTTCGATCAATGGAGTTTGCTATTAGACTTAGAGGTCTAAAAGAGAACAGCAGAGAAGATCTTAAAAAAAATTGTGCTGATGCTTTGGCAGTTTTGTTGAAGGTAGAACCTGATCTGGTTCTGTGTAAGATTGATAAGGCATATAGAGTTAATTCTCGTGTGGCAGTACAAAGGCAATTGCCTAGAGATGTAGTGATATATTTTACAGACAGAAGAATAAGAAATGATATCTTGCAAAACTCATTTGTTACAGCTGTTCAGGTTGAAGGAACTCAGATCAGAATTTTCAAAGAATTACCACCCAAAATGTTAAGAGACAGAAAGGATTTTGGATTTTTGGTGGCAGAATTGAAAAAACAGAATATACAATTTAGATGGGATGCTCCAATAGGTGTAATTTTGAGGATCAGAGGAGTGAGATACCGCCTTAATACTATTGCAAAAGCAGAAGAATTTTATTATAATGTTTTGAAAGTGGGCTCTCCTCCTCCACGTACATCTTCACCAATAGATAAGGATGCTCAACTACAAGCGGAGTCTGATAAAGAAACTGAAGAACAAATAAAACAGTCTCAAAAGGAGGCAAGGGAAGCAATGGGAGCTGTAGGTGGTGTTGTGACGGATCCTTTTGCACCACTGGAAGCTTCTCCTTTGGAACAAATATCCAAAACTTTTATAGAAGAAGTGTTGGCTTTTGAATCGACAACATCTAAAATGGAAGAGCAACGTGTGACCAGAGCAATGTCTAAGCAAATGAAGGAAAAGTAACAAGAATTTTACAAGCCACAACGTGAAAAGAGAGATAAAGGCAAGCAACAAGCTGAAGTCATGGGAGGAGCTAAACCGAAGATTACTTCTGTACAAAAGAATCTTCAACAATTGCTCTCAAAACTTCAGACTGGATCAAATGGCACTTAAACTTTTGTCTTGGAATGTTAATGGATTGAACTCTCCACAAAAAAGAAGGAAGATATTTCATTATTTGAAACAAGTTCATAATGATGTTATTTGTTTACAGGAAACCCATATAAAATTGCAAGATCAGAAATATTTGATAAATTCAAGATTGGGAATGCAATTTGTTGCTTCAAATTCGGAAAAGAAGAATGGAGTGGTGATGTATATAAATAAAAGATTTGCAGCTAAAATGATAGAAACAGATGAAGGTGGAAGATTTATTGCAATTGAAATTATTACAGATAACAGACCAATTTTGTTGGTCGGAATTTATGCTCCAAATCAGCAACAGGAAAATTTTTATAAGATGTTTCATCTAAAAATTTTGGAATGGGACTACTCAACTATTATAATAATGGGAGATTGGAATGGAGTAATTCAACCAAAAATTGATAAAAAATCTACGGCCAAATTTGGGATTAAATTACCACAAGCCTTTTATGAACTGAAAGAGGATTTGGAACTGAAAGATATTTGGAGAGTTCGTAACCCAAATGAACTGGATTTTACTTTTTACTCGGACAGGCATAAATCCTTTTCCAGGATAGATTTTTTTTTTGTTAACTACGAACTTACTTCCTAAAGTAAAGAAGATAAAGATATTTCCTAGGACTTTGACTGACCATAGTCCAGTCTGGATGGAAATTGAGATGGGCAAAAGACAAAGAAGATCTTGGAGATTAAATGAGAATTTATTCAGATATGAAAAAAATATAACTGAACTTAAAAAGCATTTAAAGGAGTTTTTTAAATTGAATTTGAATAAAGGTACCCCCATTGAAATAGTTTGGGATGCAAGTAAAGCATATATGCGGGGAGTACTAATTCAAATGAATTCTAAACACAGACATAATCAGCAGAAAAAGAGATTACAGTTGGAAAGTGAGATAAAAAAGAAAGAACAACAACTGATACAAAAACCAACAGATGGAAAATTGCAAATGGCTACAAAACTTCTGAAGGATCAATTTCAAATGCTTATAGCAGACCAGACGGCAACTAACTTACAATTTGCAAAGCATAATACATTTGCTAATGCTAACAAACAGGGCAGGTGGTTGGCTTATACTTTGAGGAAACAAGTAACAACACGAACTATTGATAGTACTGAGTATGCTGGTAAAGAAATTTATCAACAAGAATTAATTAAAAAGGCCTTTTTGGACTATTATACTAAGTTATATGCTAAAGATGATATACAGAACATTTTTATAGATAATTATCTAGAAGAAAAGAGAGTTTCTAAAGTTTCAACAGCTCAAAAGGAAAATCTGGAACAACTGATAACAGTGGAGGAGATTAGTTTTGCTATAAAACAACTAAAAACAGCTAAAGCTCCAGGCACGGATGGCCTAACTGCAGTTTACTATAAAACTTTACAAGAGGAAATGATCCAGCATCTCAAAGACTTATTTTGTAATATACAATTAGGAGGTAAGATACCTCCCTCGTGGAAATCAGCTTTTGTTTCATTGATACCGAAAGAAGAATCAGGTCCTAAGAAACCAGAAAATTATAGACCAATATCTCTATTAAATACAGACTATAAAATTTTTGCAAAAGTGTTGGCCAACAGATTGATGCCAGTTATTCAAAAGGTAATTCATCATGATCAAGCAGGATTTATTCAAGGCAGATATATGAAGGAGAATGTTAGGCAAGTTATAGATTTATTGGACTATCTAGATAAGAATAAACAGATCTCTGCAGTGCTGGTCTTTTTGGATGCGGAAAAAGCCTTTGATCAAGTGAATTGGAATTTTATAATTAAGACTTTGGAAAAAATGGATTTTGGGGAGCGGTTTATACAAGCGATTGCTGCAATTTATCAAGAGCAGTATGCACAACTCATTATTAATGGATGTTTAACATCGAATTTTAATATACAAAAAGGTACCAGACAAGGTTGTCCATTATCCCCACTACTATTTATTCTAACTCTAGAAGTCTTACTCAACGTAATACGGGATTCGAACTCTTTGAATAGCCATAAGGCAAGAGGATTATAGAACTAAGGCATTTGCAGATGATCTGGTGGTTACCCTATCACAACCTATGAAATCAATAATCCAGATGAAAGATATTATAGAAGATTATGGCATGGTATCTGGTTTTAGATTAAACCAGAAAAAAACTAAAATGATTGTTAAAAATTTGACAGAGAGTAAAAAAAAGGAACTGGAAAGAAAGGCAGGTTTTGAAATTGTCTCAAAGGTCAAATATTTAGGAGTACAAATCACAGATTCAAATATAAAACTGTTTCAAAATAATTATGATGTTCTGTGGCAAAAGATACAAAAAGATATACAAAACTGGAAGAAACTGCAGTTATCATTGCTGGGAAGAATATCAGCAGTAAAAATGAATGTTTTACCTAGATTTATTTTCTTATTTCAAATGATACCGGTGCTCAAATCAGATAAACCATTGCTAGAATGGCAAAAAGGATTGAATAAATTTATTTGGAACGACAAAAAACCAAGAGTTAAACTGAAAATAATGCAAGATACTCGTGAGAGAGGTGGTCTTAAACTTCCAAACCTTCGATTATACTATGAAGCAACTGCATTGATACAATTAAGTGATTGGTTTGGGAAAACTAAGACTGAATTGTTGAACATAGAAAGTCATGACCTTGTGTGGGGATGGCATGCATATCTATTTTATGATAATAAAGTGGACAAAGTGTTCAATAGTCATCTACTTAGAAATGCCTTGTTGAGAGTTTGGAGGAAGCACCGAATTAATTGGGATTATAAGATTCCATTCTGGCTGGATCTTGCTGATACCATGTGGAATACAAATATTAAGTCACTCGGGGGTTTCTTATACAAAGAGTTACTTTATTTTGAAGAGGGCAGGTCGCGATTGAAGACTCTGGATATGCTGTTGGAAGAAGGGAAATCATTGACTTGGTTGCAGTACAATCAATTACAGATGAGATGGAAAGAAGATCAACAAACTGGTTTAATGGAATATGAAGTAGAATTGGTTGAACAGATAAAGCAGATAGGTCCAATGCATATTAAGAGAGTTTGTAATGTTTTGTTAGAAAGGGATTCAGAAAATGAGTTAAAGATTGTATGATTAAATGGGCACAAAATTTCTCTCAACCAGTTATGATGGAAACATGGGAAAAAATATGGGTTCAGAATGTTAAATTCACACAGTCACAAAATCTACGAGAAAACTTTTATAAAATGTTTTATAGATGGCATTTAGACCCCAAGAAATTGTCTTGTATGTACCCTAATGTACAGCCAAAATGTTGGAGATGTGATTGTTTAGATGCTACATATTATCATATATGGTGGACTTGCAAAAAGGTTAGGGCTTTTTGGATAAAAATTTGGTGGGTTATGCAAAATGTTTTAAAGAAAAAAATACAATTTTCTCCGCAATTTTTTTTATTGGGTATAGCTAAAGACTTTACATTGGGTGAAATAAAATTGATTTTGTATATGGTGACAGCAGCTAGGTTGTTGATTGCCCAATATTGGAAGGCTGATGTCCTACCGACGGTGGACCAATGGATTCAGAAGATGGCTGGATTTGCAGAAATGGTGAAGATTTCAGCTTTTTTAAAAGATCAGACCCATGAGAAGTATATACAGGATTGGAATAAATGGATTGAGTATGTACAGAATAAGTATCAGATTAGAAAATATCACGTAGCTTTCAGCTGAGGGGGATTGATGATTATATTAGCAAATAGTGAAAAGATACGGAAGGATGATTAACATATATATTGTTTGGAATTAATAGTATTGCATATAATGGAAGTCAAGGGGGTTGGGAGGGAAAAGGGAGGGGGGAGGGTTAGGGTGGGATTGGGAGGGAATTATATTTTTTGTATATCTATATGTATTTTATAATGTTGGGGAAGGGGGGGAAATGGGGGAGAAAAATTTGTATGCAAAAAACTTTTTCAATAAAAAAAAGAAAATGTTTAGCCTTGTAAAACAAACGAGAGCTAGTCTGAGTTGTGGTTAACGCATCAGATGAAAAAATTAATTCTAATTCAGAGGCATGAAATTCTAATTCCTTTAGGCATGAAACTAACACTATTCCCTTGTTATATCTGGTGAACCATTGTAGTTATAGCAAAGAAATAACAGCCACATTAATCCATAAGGGTTACTATAGGGCATGAAATCAACAAAACTTTTATATTTGAAGAGCCACTTTGTTGTAATTTCTGAAGCCCAAGGCTAGAAACTGAGAGAGTTCTAGTCCTGCCTTAGGCAGGAAACCAGCTGGGTGACCTTGGGCCACTCTCTCTCATTCGTAGAAGGAGGCAATGACTCCTTCTTATTAACCCTGACTCAACCCCCCTCCCCCCCCCAAAAAAGAGAAAAACAAACAAGCAATGTTATATTTGATCAAATTGCAAACTGGATACAGTATTTACCTTCAACTTTAAGATGTCAATTTCTGGAACATTTTACTGTTGTGAATTATCATATTAATTTTGGATATCCTTGGTGGTCTCCCAGCTTCATTGTCTTCCAGCAAATATTCTATGTTTCATTATACAATTAGGTCATTCAAAGATGCCAACAGAGCTAACAATATTGAAGGGAAAATAGTAATGTAATTTCTAAAATTGAAAATCGATATACAATTTAAACCAGAAATTTTTTTGTTAAAGTTTATGGATAAAACTTTGAAAAAAAATTCCAGGGTATTTTATTGTTATATATGATAACAGCAGCATAACTTTTATATGATCGGCATTGGAAATATCTTACAATATCCACAATAGAGGAATGGCTAATAAAGATTACAAAACTGGCAATAATGGAAAACCTAACAGACTTTGTGAAATAATTTTCTTCTTAAAGGAATTTATTTTTAACTAGAATCCCTTTGTGGACCTTTTCCAGGAGAAAAATCAAATTTTGACTTAATGGATTTAATAATTGTTAAAATTCAAAAAGAGGAAAATATTTTAAAAGTTATTTCCTCTTTTCCTTTTTTGGGGGGAACGGGGCAGGGGAGGAATGGACATTTTATTATAGCTTTAAATGAAGAATTGAAAGTAAATGTTCATTATATCCATGGAAAGAGGCAAGATGGTTCAGTGGCTTAATAATGCTGGAGATGAACTCTGTTCCAGAGGTTCAAGTCAGATCACAGTGTTGCAAGGTGAGCTCCTGTCACTTGCCTCAGCTTCTGTTCACCTAACATTTCAAAACATGTTCTATGGGAGTAGATAAATAGGTACCACTTTGGTACAAAGATGAGTTGGTGCTTTGTGCAGGCTGTCCGATTCCTGTTGGCACTGAACTTCCCATTTGTGATGCCTTTTTGTGAGATGGTTCTGGGAAGAGAAGGGGCCTAGGGAGATGCTGCAGGAATAGATATTTGTCTTCCTGTCTGACGTGAAGCCACTTTCCTGTGATACACCTTCGGAAATGCACGAGCATGTCCTACAACAGAGCTCGTAAATTGACAGCTAAACTAATATTCTGCATTAGCATCTCGTGGCTAAGGTAACAGCAGTATATGCTAATAATAATATCCATCAAAGAATTGGAAGGAATACTTTGTATATTTTTGTGTGTGTTTCTTCTTTATCCTTTTGCACTCATCTATTCTTATTACTCTTTATTCTTTCTCTTATGCTTTTTTAGTGTATTTTCTGTACAATCTAATAAAATTATTTGAGAAATGTAACAAATTTTTAGTTGAAATTCTTCTCTTGATATTGTAGACATCCTTAAGGATCTTTTCTTTTTCTTTTCCTTTTCCTTTCTTTTTTTCTAGTAAACACTGGGACACTATGGATGGAGATCAGGGGATTGTAGAAGATGGATTGGGTGTATGAATTTTACTGATCTTTTTCAGTTACAATTTCTTTATTTTTTGTGATTTTTATCACTTTTGTTAGCTATCTAGACATACTGTATTTTGTAATAAAAGGTAACTCCTCCCATATGCATATAAGCTAATTCTTTCTCAGAATTCTAAGGTGCCCTCTCTCCACTACATATTAACTATTCAAACTGCCCATATAAAAAACATTCACAGGCTGAAATGACCCTAAAATGGGAACAGGGAGAAATATATAAGCAAAATACTCTCACAGGGAGGGCTACTCGACCTCACTGCAGGACGAGCAGTGCAGGGCTAGCAATGGAGTTCCATAGGCATATGGTTCTGGAGAACTTCAATCTGTTATCCCTTTAGTGGGGTCAGAGGTAACTTGAGATTTCATGAAAATCATGACTTCTGTGGGCCTTCCCTAGGTCATCCAGTGCCTGACTAGAAATAGTTGTCATATTTTCAATTGGTGTTCTTGTTGCATCAGTGCCTGTTCTTGTTGAATTAGAAAACACATATCCCATGGGACATAATGGAAAAGGCTGTTCTCCTTGACAACACCAGCCAGAATCCTTGGCTGATGGGGTCCACAGCAGGCCACTTCCACTGGAATTAGTTGGGTGGGCTAGTCTAATTAGGGTAAGATACCTTGGACACATGCCAGATTCAGTTTTAAAAGTAATATAAAACACCTTGATTGGGACCTGGAAGCAAACTGGTAACCAGCACAGCTCAAACAACAGGGATGTTATATGTACCACCGTAGGATCCCCAGAAATGGCCAAGCCCTTGCATTCTTTGGTGGGTGGACCTTCTGAATACTCTTGAAGGATAGCCTCCTGCAGATTGGGTACAGTAATCCAACTGTGAAATGACCAACACATGAGTGAATATATTCAGGGCCTCATAAACTAAATGAGGACATCCTCAGACATGACTGCCATCAATACTTTAAGCAGGAGTTGTGAGTTTAGGAGAACACCCAAGTTGTGCACTAGATCTGTCATAGTTGTGACTTTAGGAGAACAAATAAATTCTGCAATCTAATCCAGAACTAAAGATGACAAATATCAAGATAGAAGGGGTGCTTGAACCCATAGCCTTATATCTTATCAGAAACTTGTTGTTCCACACCCAGATCCTCAAGCCTCCAGTGACTGCAAAAGATCAGCTACAGCATCACTTGGATTATCAAGGATTGTATTGTAAAGGTATTATCTGAATACTGATAATATCTCATCCTATGGTGATCTTACTCAGCAGTTTCCTAAACATGTTAGAGCAGAAGGGAACATAGAGAGCCCTGTGGCACTCCACTGGGGAATGGCAATGGGATGGACCTCTCATTCCCTATTAACACAGATGAACTGAACCAGCTCAATATTGCACCACCAAGGATACCACAATTAACAGTATCTAAAGCAGTAATCTGGCCAGAAATATTAAATCCTAATATACATGTCAGCTATATTCACTTCCATACCTTCATGATCTCTGCACATCCACATACAAAAGAATATTAATTGCTGATATTTCCTTTTAAAGAAAATATTCACAGCAAACTGAATAGATTGTAGGTGGCAATAGGAGAAAAATAAAACAGGAACCTATGGCCCAGTAAACCAAATTAATCTTATCAACTGGCTATATCTCAATCACAGCACAGCTAGAATGCTGACTTAGTGAGAAGCAATAAATAATAACAATGTCAAAGAAAGGTATTTATCCCAAGGATTCCAACATCCAGCTTTAATTTCCACTTTACCTTTTTGTGCCCATATCATTCATATGTAGTGGGCCAAACGTATATGAACAGATTGCGAGCCCCACAGAGAGGGCTCGCAATTTGGGTGTCCTCCTGGACGCATGGCTCTCTTTAGAAGAGTATATGATGGCCGTGGCCAGGGGGGCCTTTTATCAGGTTCCCCTGATTCGCCAGTTGTAGCCCTTTCTGGATCAGGATGCCTTGAGCACGGTCATTCATGCCCTTGTCACCTCCAGGCTGGACTATTGTAATGCTCTCTACATGGGGCTCCCCTTGAAGAGCACTCAGAGGCTCCAACTGGTCCAGAATGCGGCCGCACGGGTGGTTATGGGCGCAACTCATTGTGCCCACGTGACACCCCTCCTGCGTGAGCTGCACTGGCTCCCAGTGGTCTTCTGGGTGCGATTCAAGGTGTTGGTCACCACCTTTAAAGCGCTCCATGGCATAGGACCCGGGTACCTTCGACACCCACTTCTGCCACCAATAGCCTCCCACCAGCCAGTTCGCTCCCACAGAGAGGGTCTCCTCAGGGTGCCATCAGCCAAGTTATGTCAGCTGGCGACACTCAGGGGAAGGGCCTTCTCTGTGGGAGCCCCAGCCCTGTGGAATGAACTGTCCCCCAAAATGCGTAGGATCTCTGACCCCTGGGTATTTCACTGTGCCCTCAAGACCCTGTTGTTCTGCCAGACTGGACTATCAACGTAACATTTTAAATTGGGTGTTTAAACTTGGGGTTTTAAATTTAGCCAAAATTATTTAATTGATTTTAAATTATTTTAAATTGATGTTTGTTTTGTGCTTTTAATAGGCTGTACACAGCCCTGAGTCCTTCGGGAGAAGGGCGGTATAGAAATAAAATTGTTGTTGTTGTTGTTGTTGTTGTTATTATTATTATTATTATTATTATTATTATTATTATTATTATTAAAACTGCCTCTGCTTTTTCCTGGCAATGCTCCACTTTATTGGACATGCATTATACTGTGTGCTCTATAAACTGTAATAAAATTAAGTTACTTTTTCAAAGGGATTTGGTTGGTTTAGATGTTAGACTATGACCACTATATCTGTATTCCAGGAAATGAGCACTGAGTATAAAATATAAAAGACATAAAACAGGAAGGAAGGAAGGAAGGAAGGAAGGAAGGAAGGAAGGAAGGAAGGAAGGAAGGAAGGAAGGAAGGAATTTAGCTGATGAATACACAAAGCTATGTCACTTAAATGTCACTCCAACCCACTTCTGGTAATATCGATGATGCAGCCACTGCAAAATTGACATCTTCAGATTTTTCTGCTGATTAAGTGATCTCTTTTGTTAAGCTCAGGTCTGAAGAGAATAATGTAGAATTTGGGAGCAAAGATGCACCCCAGCAATCCAGCACTGGAGGTTAAGATAGAGAAGATCTCCACACTGACCGTATATTTTCCTTTGGTGCTCAGGTAAGTTGGAACAAAAGTCAGCCACACACTGCAAAATATTAACATGCTGAAAGTGATGAATTTGGCTTCATTAAAAGTGTCTGGCAACTTCCGAGCAAAGAAAGCTACAGTGAAGCTGGCTATGG